>APFE030763435.1:2916-157249 GCA_000404065.3 Pinus taeda | reverse complement strand
GTTAATTACTCACCTACTCCAAGACACTAGCCTGATCTATGTTGGTGCTTCAGAGCCCTAGAAAAATAAAAATTTCTAAGTTAATTTTACTTTAAGCGTTGATTTTAATGGCTGTTCTTTAAGACAAAAGTGATGGAGATGAAACTTGATGGTGTATAGACTCGACTCGAATTCTCTAAAAAATGCACCTAAGATGATTTACACTATTTTCCTTTTCAATGAATTTTCTAATTAAGAGTGTTGAGAGAATGCAATCTTTTGATAAAAACAACTTCCTTAATAGACAATCAAAGAAACAATTTCTTTATCTTTTCAAAGCACACAAAACATGACCACTCATTACTTCACGAAAAAATTCCTTTCTCTTTCAAAGATGTCAAATTCTAAAGCAAACTTTGCAAAGGAGACCTTGTATATTTTCCTATTTAATAAAGCATGTAAAACTAATCTAATCAAAGCAATTTCAAGATCTATGAAAATCTATGAAAACTCACTCAAAAGAAAATCAAAGGGAATTTACCTAAATTTACCTAGAAAGTAAATCTAAGAAGCAAAAAGCCTACTAAGATGATTCCGGGATGTTTTACTTGGCAACAATCATTCCAAGGACTAGTTCATGCAGAATCACAAACTAATAAAAACAAAAATCAAACTCTTTTTGTACTTTTTTTTAAAATGAAATTCACAGCTTAAATCAACAAGCTATATTGAAATTTCGCCAAGAGGCAACACAAAGGTAGGTTGCTCACGCGGGTAGACTTTACGACTGGTCCGACTCCTAAGAAGACTGACAAAACCAGAGATATCTAAGGTTCCACAACTTCTAAATCCAAAGTCACTACAGGACCAATACAAAAATCAAAACCCTAAGGCTAAACTTTCAATGAATTTCACTAAAACTTTCGACACTAATGGGACAAGTTTAGGTGAAGATTTTTGACAGACAACCAGTGGATTTGGGCAGTAAAGACTAAGAAAAACAAAATCTAAAGGGAAAAAAGCGATGAAATTGAAATTTTCTCAATTTTAATAGGGTACGCAGGCAGCCTGTTTAACCAGGTGCGCCTACGCTCTGTGTACAAAGATACAGTGCGTACAAGTACGCACTGTGTCTAACTCAAAGGGTGCGTACTGCTGCAAAATGAAGAAAAACTAAATTCTAACTCGACTCTAAGCTAACCCACCCAAAAAAACAGTCAAGCAATCAAAAAACAAAAGAAACAAGACTCTTTTCAGATCAAAGTAATACTCAAAGGAAAAATCAAGCACATCAATGGAGTCCCCAGCGGAGTCGCCAATTTGTCATGCAGAAAGAGTTATTTTTGCTGACAAAAATAACCTCCCTAGGAGTCTAAGACTCTCTAGTGACAAACAAGACAATTAAGAGCAATCCTTCTCTAAACATACATTATTCTATGAGAAACCAAGTGTTTTTCGATCCTACCTCAAGTCCAGTGCTTGTTGTAGCAGTCCAGCCTTGCTGATCCAGATGAGCTCCTCCTTCACTTTAAGACCTGAATACACTAACAGTCAAACGATTACATAACACCTGAATATTTCATAAAACAAAGCATATTCATCATATAGACCAAGGAGTATATGAAATAATTCATTAACAACAAATCATTGAGAAGAATGGACTTATTTGTATTAAGGAAACAAAAAGGAACCATTACAACCTGAGCCTTGGTGTTGTGCAAGCTCCTCCCAGGGTCCAGCAAGAGATTTCCTCTACTTTGACAAGCTCACCCACTTCCAATATGGCAAAAAGAAAGGATGGTAATCTCTCCTCACAAGTTTACAATGGAAGTCCTAATTCCAGCAGCATCTACCCTTTGGAATGTTCAGCTTTCAACCTCCCCTCCTCTGGCCCAAGGCCTGTATTTATAGTGTTCTAGAGGAAGTTATTCAGCTCCAACATCAATGGGATACTCCCTCTTTTGGATGGGGTAGCTCCTCTCTTGATGCGATAAGTTCCTCTATCATAGGGATGCATGAACCATCTGGAGGCGCTCAATACACGTCAAACACTCTTCTAAAAAGCTCTAGAAGTGACCACAAGTAGCTTTTTTAAGATGAAACTCACGCCTTTTGACCTTTACAGGAGTACGCACCCATCCCTTGACTTACAGAGCGTACAAGTACGCAGGTACAATGAGCTTGGGATGCGTACACGCAGGCAAGGTAGAGAGAACCTGCGTACTCAGAGATAAACATGATTTTTAATGACTTTCTCTCTTTTTTGAAGTTTGACATGGAGAGCAGAGGTATAAGGCTTGACAAGGAGGATAATATGACTATTGATGGAGCCATATTAACTGCAGATAGTCATGGTGACAAATTTCAGTGTAACAGGGTTATTTCTACCAAACCCTTGACTGATAAATTGCTTAGTTTTCTGAATGTGTGGTTTAATCTGTTGAAGAAGTTGATTGTAAACAAGCACCCGTTTACTCTTGTATTTTCAAACACTATGCTACTAGCATTACTTTGGAAAATGATAGCCTCAGACTGAGACACTTTTTGAAATAACAAAACGTTCCCAAATTGACATATTAATGTGAGGTAATTAGAGGTGAAAGAGACCCTTTTTGTAGCTCCACATTTTGGCACTGTTGCCGGGGAAAGAGTGTAGCCATTTTTTTTTTAATTTTTTTATTTTTTTTTTTTATTTTTTTTTTTTTTTTTTTTTTTTTTTTTTTTTTTTTTTTTTTTTTTTTCAGAGTAGTGTACAAACCTACTAAGGAAGAATTGGGTTTTGAAAACGGAAGGTAAGAATCTACGTGTGGAGCATGTAACAACCTTGCTCCTCTGCTCGCTTTCCTGTAGATTTGCTACTGTTTTGTTTGAGTAGAATTCAGTAGTTAATTTGTGTGCATGGCTATGCAGAAAAAGCCAGAAAAGAATTCCAAACCTCTACCCAAGCCAAAAAAATCTAAGGGGCCGGTGACCCTTGGCCGACCAACCTTCATAGACGAAATCTTCAAGAAAGCAGAATCTGAACCCTCAGTAGGACCTAGGAAAGTTATTTCTAAACAGCCTACTAGCTCCCTTCAGGCCACAGGATCACCATCTGTAGCCTTTGCTGAGGTGCATAGTCAAACTGAAGAGCAGGACTTTCAAGAAATTGAAAATTCTACTCCAGAATTATTGCAAGAAGGGAATTTCAGTAATCTTTGTGAAGGAGGAGGAGAGACAGGGGAAACCAAGGAACCGAGATCTCCTCTTGAAACAACTCAGCCATTGAATAGACCAGACAAGGGAAGAGCTGCAAAATTCATCTTTGAAGAAACTCAATCTCCTTAGACATTAGGCACTCTCATTATCCCAAATAGAGGAAGTGCTACTAGAACTATTCCTGTTAAAGCCATTCCTTCTCAACCTAGGAATACCCTCCTAGATATCCCAAAAGGTTATTGGCATATATTCGACCCAATGTCTCAAAACCAGCCAAACACCCAAACCTCTACATTACAATACCCCATAGTGGATTCTGCAGCAAATGCGCCTATGAAAGCAATCCCTCTTCAACATATCCCTACATTCCACGGTCTTACATTAGAAGACCCGAACGCATTTTTATTTGAATTTGATGTACTGTGTAGGGGATATGATTACACCACCGACCCCTAGAAACTAAAACTATTTCCCTCTACATTAAAAGGGGCTGCTTTAAGATGGTTTATGGGATTAGGTGGCGGGGTTATAAATAACTCTGATCAAATGAAAGAAATATTTTCTTAAAAACCTGGGAGACCACTGGAGCGCAGGTCTTCCCATTATCTCTCATGTTTGTTTAGGAAAAACGTTTGCATCAGACCCCATATCTAGAATAACTTGGTCCATCTCATAATCTCCTATCTACGTGTTGAGCCTCATCTCATGCCCTATTCTTGCCTTATGTTTGCCAATTTTTCTTACTATGCGGTGTCCATCAAGAGCATTTTCTTTACCAACACATTTTTTATCAATTCCTTCAGGGCATTCATAGCCTTGCTATCACGCAGAAGTGTCATGCAGGTTTCCAAGAACGTGGTAATTACAAAGGGATCAACCTTTGTAGGCATGCTAGTTTCTCATAATTTTTTATGACTTCCTGAGGTAGATGCTTCGGTGAAGCTTTTCTTGGCTTTCATAAATTTTTCCTTCGCACACTCAAGACCAAAACCAACTTATTTCTCTGGGGCCTTGAGGATCCATCCCTCCTCTCTAAGCTATTTTTACTTGTCATCGCTAGTTTTTATGCCGCTCCTCAACACTATATTCATATTCTAATCTTCTTCACGGGGCTTATCTCTCATCATTTGTAAGTTTTGCATAGGTTTCCAAGGCTACGCCTTTTCATCCTGCATGTTGGCTATCAACACAGGGCATTCTTCAATGGTGTGGTCAAATTGGCTGTAGTATTGACATGACATGCGTGTCTGATTATGACACTCCCACGCATAGTGCCCTAGTGTCCCATAGCTATAGCAAATAACCTGACCGCGACCTCTACTAGGTCCTCCCCCTCCTTGGCCTCTTCCTCGTCCCTGATATCCTCTGTGCGTTCCTTTAGCGCCTTGATCTGGTGGTCGAGTCTCTGCTTGCATTTAGTAGGTAGGCGTTCTTTCCATCATCAATTCGTAGCTGCGACAATGGCACTCATCGTGGCCCACCGATTTTCAGAAATCACAGAAAAACTGTTGTGGCATTTGAACAAACTTTTGTAGTAGATGAAAATTATCCATTATGTGCTCTCCAGTTGTGGAGTACTAAAGAAGGTATGTTTTTGATAATTATTTCAGCGTCTTTTCATTAGAACTTACAAACCTTTTTGCATCATGAACTCAGAAAGCAATAAAGAACTGTAATAAAACATGTGAGATTAATATCAAAGACGAAAACACTGACAATTGTCATTTCCTTATGTAGAAAGAAGGAAAAACGAGAAGTTGCCATTCCAAAGGAAAGAACAAGTATGGGTTAATCGCTGTCCCTTTGACGGGAGACCGTATGCAAACAAGGCAAAGCAAATCAAAGTGAATCAGCTTTGGAAAGGAAGTGGAGATATCGGCTTGGCGCAGGAAAGAAAAGAAATGACTGAGGACTAACGGTTCGGCGAATCCCTCAGGATCCTTGATCTTGAGGGATCACTGTTTTATCTATTTCTGCACTTAGATATCTCCACCTTTACCCTTATAAAAGGGGCAGCACTATTAACTCGAAAGGGGAGATGTTGTTATGTTTTATGTAAATTCCTTTAAGATCAAAACTTTGATCATCGAGTCTCGTTAAGAACTGATCTATTGTAATTTCACTTTATGCATTAATACAAACTTGGTTATTAATTCATCTTTGAGTTTGGAATAACTTCAAGCGGTGTACCCCTAGAGGCTAAGGGCTCGACCCTGGAGGACACTTGCTCCAGTACCATTAGGGTTGGTTTATGCGTGGTTTGCTTATCGACGTTATTTGGTAATCTGATGTGTTTTGTAAGTTTACATCACATGCTCTGTTATGTTTAAATTATTAAGGTTTCTAAAGACAGAACTATTGTATTGACTCTGCATCGTATCACTGTTCCTTTAGGTGTTGGTATAATACTGCTAGTCTTTATAGAATATTGTTGCTGTTCCATTTCAGATTTGCTGTTCTATTTATTAATTGCTGTTCCATTTCTTATTTGCCGTTTCATTTCTTGTTATTTGTTATTCTTGTTGTGAAGAACGATATCAGGCTGTAGTGAGCATTGACATCTACTGTCCGGCTCCCAGATCCACGATCTGTTCTCTGATTTCCTTTTCCATCAGTTGCCAAAGGGATGGGTTATTGCTACCAAACCCTTGACTGATAAATTGCTTAGTTTTCTGAATGTGTGGTTTAATCTGTTGAAGTAGTTCACTGTAAACAAGCACCCGTTTACTCTTGTATTTTCAAACACTGTGCTACTAGCATTACTCTGGAAAATGATAGCTTCAGACTGAGACACTCTTTGAAATAACAAAAAGTTCCCAGATTGACATATTAATGTGAGGTAATTAGAGGTGAAAGAGACCATTTTTATAGCTCCACATTTTGGCACTGTTTTCGGGGAAAGAGTGTAGCCATTTTTTATTTTTTTTTTATTTTATTTTATTTTATTTTATTTTATTTTATTTTATTTTATTTTATTTATTTATTTTATTTATTTATTTTTTATTTTTTTATTTATTTATTTATTTATATTTATTTTTTATTTATTTTTTATTTTTTTTTTCAGAGTAGTGTACGAACCTAGTAAGGAAGAATTGGGTTTTGAAAATGGAAGGTAAGAACCTACGTGTGGAGCATGTAACAACCCTGCTCCTTTGCCCACTTTCCTGCAGATTTGCTGCTCTTTTGTTTGAGTAGAATTCAGTAGTTAATTTGTGTGCATGACTATACAGAAAAAGCCAGAAAATAATTCCAAACTTCTACCCAAGCTAGAAAAAGCTAAGGGGCCAGTGACCCTTGGCCGACCAACCTTCATAGATGAAATCTTCAAGAAAGAAGAATCTCAACCCTCAGTAGGACCCAAGAAAGTTATTTCTAAACAACCTACTAGCTCCCTTCAGGCCACAGGATCACCATCTGAAGCCTTTGCTGAGGTGCATAGTCAAACTGAAGAGCAGGACTTTCAAGAAATTGAAAATTCTACTCCAGAATTATTGTAGGAAGGGAATTTCAGTAATCTTTGTGAAGGAGGAGGAGAGACAGGGGAAACCAAGGAACCGAGATCTCCTCTTGAAACAACTCAGCCATTGAATAGCCCAGACAAGGGAAGTGCTGCAAAAACCATCTTTGAAGAAACTCAATCTCCTCAGACATTAGGCACTCTCATTATCCCAGATAGAGGAAGTGCTACTAGAACTATTCCTGTTAAAGCCATTCCTTCTCAACCTAGGAATACCCTCCTAGATATCCCAAAAGGTTATTGACATATATTCGACCCAATGGATCAAAACCAACCAGACACCCAAACCTCTACATTACAATACCCCATAGTGGATTCTGCAGCAAATGCGCCTATGAAAGAAATCCCTCTTCAACATATCCCTACATTCCACGGTCTTACATCAGAAGACCCGGATGCATTTTTATTTGAATTTGATGTACTGTGTAGTGGATATGATTACACCACCGATCCCAGAAACTGAAACTATTTCCCTCTACATTAAAAGGGGCTACTTTAAGATGGTTTATGGGATTAGGTGTCGGGGTTATAAATAACTGGGATCAAATGAAAGAAATCTTTTCTTAAAAACCTGGGAGACCACTATAGCGCAGGTCTCCCCATTATCTCCCATGTCTGTTTAGGAAAAACTTTTGCGTCAGACCCCATATCCACAATAACTTGGTCGATCTCATAATCTCCTATCTATGCGTTGAGCCTCATCTCATGCCCTATTCTTGCCTTATGTTTGCCAATTTTTCTTACTACGCGGTGTCCATCAAGAGCGTTTTCTTTACCAACACAATTTTTATCAATTCCTTCAGGGCATTCACAACCTTGCTATCGTGCAGAAGTTTCATGTGGGTTTCCAAGAACGTGGTAATTACAGAGGGATCAACCTCTGTAGGCACGCTGGTTTCTCGTAATTTTTTCTGAATTCCTGAGGTAGATGCTTCGGTGAAGCTTTTCTTGGCTTCCATAAATTTTTCCTTCGCACACTCAAGACCAAAACCAACTTCTTTCTCTGGGGCCTTTGGGATCCATCCCTCCTCTCTAGGCTATTTTTCCTTGTCATTTCTAGTTTTTATGTCACTCCTCAACACTATATTCATGTTCTAATCTTCTTCACGGGGCTTATCTCTCATCATTTGTAAGTTTTGCATAGGTTTCCAAGGCTACGCCTTTTTCTCCTGCATGTTGGCTATCAACACAAGGCATTCTTCTATGGTGTGGTCAAATTGCCTGTAGTATTGACATGACAGGCGTGTCTGATTATGACACTCCCACGCATAGTGCCCTGGTGTCCCATAGCTATAGCAAATAACCTGACCGCGACCTCTACCAGGTCTTCCCCCTTCTTGGCCTCTTCCTCATCCCTGATATCCTCTGTGCGCCCCTTTAGCGCCTTGATCTGGAGGTCGAGTCTCTGCTTGCATTTAGTAGGTAGGCGTTCTTTCCATCATCAATTCGTAGCTGTGACAATGGCACTCATCGTGGCCCACCGATTTTCAAAAATCATAGAAAAGCTGTTGTGGAATTTGAACGAAATTTTGTAGTAAATGAAAATGATCCATTATGTGCTTTCCAGTTGTGGAGTACTAAAGAAGGTATGTTTTTGATAATTATTTCAGCGTCTTTTCATTAGAACTTACAAACCTTTTTGCATCATGAACTCGGAAAATGATAAATAATTGTAATAAAACATGTGAGATTAATATGCAAGACGAAAACACTGACAATTGTCATTTCCTTATGCAGAAAGAAGGAAAAACGAGAAGTTTCCATTCCAAAGGAAAGGACAAGGACGGGTTAACCACTGTCCCTTTGATGGGAGACCGCATGCAAACAAGGCAAAGCAAATCAAAGCGAATCAGCCCTGGAAAGGAAGTGGAGATATTGGCTCCGCGTAGGAAAGAAAAGAAATGACTGAGGACTAACGGTTCGACGAATCCATCAGGATCCTTGATCCTGAGGGATCGCTGTTTTATCTATTTCTGCACTTAGATATCTCCACCTTCACCCTTATAAAAGGGGCAGCACTGTTAGCTCGAAAGGGGAGATGTTGTTATGTTTTATGTAAATTCCTTTAAGATCAAAACTTTGATCATCCAGCCTCGTTAAGAACTGATCTATTGTAATTTCACTTTATGTATTAATACAAACTTGGTTATTATTTCATCTTTGAGTCTGGAATAACTTCAAGCGGTGTACCCCTAGAGGCTAAGGGCTCGACCCTAGAGGACACTTGCTCCTGTACCATTACGGTTGGTTTATGCGTGGTTTGCTTATCGACGTTATTTGGTAATCTGATGTGTTTTGTAAGTTTACATCACATGCTTTGTTATGTTTAAATTATTAAGGTTTCTAAAGACAAAACTATTGTATTGACTCTGCATCATATCACTGTTGGTATAATACTGCTAGTCTTTATAGAATATTGTTGCTTATTAATTAGAGAGTCTTTGTGCTGTAGACTTGTTCATTAATATTACGGAATTCATATTGGAAGTTATGTTCTTTGCGATTGTTGGATTTATAAACAATGCTGTTCTTTTTTGAAATGCAGTCGTACCCTTTCTAACTGAGGTGATAATTGGATCAGATTACTATTTAAGTGTGCTGTGCGTATATATGGTTTTCAAGCGCTGTTCCATAATTCATCAGTAATCAGTGCTGTTCCATTTGTGTGTGTTATTCAATCCGCCCTTAAGAGTGAAGGATTTCCATTTGATTCTTGTAGATTATGATTAGTGCATTTGATCTTATAGACTAAGGTGTTACCACTTGTTAAACTTAGTTGCTATTCTATTTGTTAACTGCTCTTCCATTTCAGATTTAGTGTTCTATTTCTTAATTGCTGTTCCATTTTTTATTTGCCGTTTCATTTCTTGTTATTTGTTATTCTTGGTGTGAAGAATGATATCAGGTTGTAGTGAGCATTGACATCTATTGTTCGGCTCCCAGATCCACGATCTGTTCTCTGATTTCCTTTTCCATCAGTTGCCAAAGGGATGGGTTATTGCTACCAATCCCTTGATTGATAAATTGCTTAGTTTTCTGAATGTGTGGTTTAATCTGTTGAAGTAGTTCACTGTAAACAAGCACCCGTTTACTCTTGTATTTTCAAACACTGTGCTACTAGCATTACTCTGGAAAATGGTAGCCTTAGACTGAGACACTCTTTGAAATAAAAAAACATTCCCATATTGACATATTAATGTGAGGTAATTAGAGGTGAAAGAGACCCTTTTTATAGCTCCACATTTTGGCACCGTTGCCGGGGAAAGAGTGTAGCCATTTGTTATTTTTTTTAGAGTAGTGTACGAGCCTACTAAGGAAGAATTTGGTTTTGAAAACGGAAGGTAAGAACCTACTTGTGGAGCATGTAACAACCCTACTCCTCTTCCCGCTTTCCTGTAGATTTGCTTCTGTTTTGTTTGAGTAGAATTCAGTGGTTAATTTGTGTGCATGACTATGCAGAAAAGGCCAGAAAAGAATTCCAAACCTCTACCCAAGCCAGAAAAAGCTAAGGTGCCGGTGACCCTTGGCCGACCAACCTTAATAGGCGAAATCTTCAAGAAAGAAGAATCTCAACCCTCAGTAGGACCCAGGAAAGTTATTTCTAAATAGCCTACTAGCTCTCTTCAGGACACAAGATCACCATTTGTAGACTTTGCTGAGGTGCATAGTCAAACTAAAGAGCAGGACTTTCAAGAAATTGAAAATTCTACTCCAGAATTATTGCAGGAAGGGAATTTCAGTAATCTTTGTGAAGGAGGAGGAGAGACAGGGGAAACCAAGGAACCGAGATCTCCTCTTGAAACAACTTAGCCATTGAACAACCCAGACAAGGGAAGTGCTGCAACAATCATCTTTGAAGAAACTCAATCTCTTCATACATTAGGAACTCTCTTTATCCTAGATAGAGGAAGTGCTACTAGAACTATTCCTGTTAAAGCCATTCCTTCTCAACCTAGGAATACCCTCCTAGATATCCCAAAAGGTTATTGGCATATATTCAACCCAATGGCTCAAAACCAGCCAAACACCCAAACCTCTACATTACAATACCCCATAGTGGATTCTGCAGCAAATGTGCCTATGAAAGCAATCCCTCTTCAACATATCCCTACATTCCATGGTCTTACATCAGAAGACCGTGATGCATTTTTATTTGAATTTGATGTACTATGTAGGGGATATGATTACACCACCGACCCCCAGAAACTAAAACTATTTCCCTCTACATTAAAAGGGGCTGCTTTAAGATGGTTTATGGGTTTAGGTGGCGGGGTTATAAATAACTGGGATCAAATGAAAGAAATCTTTTCTTAAAAAATATCAGGACTATTACAGGTCTAGAGAACTGAAGGACAAAATATTCCAGATGATATCTAGACCAAATGAAACATTGGAGGAGTATGTGGAACGTTTTCAGTATAATCTACAAAGATCTCCTTATGCATCACTTCCTTTACCTGATAATGTGTTAAAAACAACATTAATAAGGGGCATGAAGGAACAATGGACTGAAACATTAAACATGATCGGAAAAGGATATATTTATCAAGAAAGTTTTGCTGACATTATTGATTTATGTATTAGGAGCTCAAGAGGAAGCACAAGAGTAAAACCAGTAGAACATGATCGGTTTGTAAGAGATAATAAAATTTCGACAGAAGGAGTAACGCGTGTAGAAATTGGAAATTTATTGGAAAATTTTAAAACTGATATATTAGGGACACTAACTACACAACTTGATATTATGCAGGCCAAACAGAAGAAAATGGAGGCAGAACAGAATTTGGCAATCTTCTGTCCCTGATGCAGGAAAAAGCATAGCCATAAGGAGTGTCCACTGGATGCAGTCCAAACATGCGTCATCTGCACAAAAGATCACCTTACGGAGAGCTGTCCCTCACTTCTTGGATTGAAATCAGTATATAAGGAAGCAAAAGAAGAGCCAGAATCAGTGTATTTGCTCAACCAACGCCATCAGTGGCAGCCATGACAATCTGGTATGTTTTTAGACCCAACTTCTTTTCAGCCTCCGTAGTATAATGCTCAACAATATAATATGTGGCAAAGTCAATTTCAATCCTCGTTTCCAAACTGGTCACCACAGTCGTTTCCTTCCTCAACCCCATGGCTGAATCAGGCAAGCCAACCTGGTTGGTTAAATCTTCCTCATACCCCACCATATTGGCAAAGTAACACATACCCACCACAATGGACTGCCCCTACTTCACAAATTTTAGCCTGGCAGACAAACTGGCAGAGACCAATGCATCAGCCAGTACGAACCATTCTGCTCCCTCAACCTACACTGCCAGCCTTACAACAAAATCCCCTGTCTAATCTGAGACCGCAAATTCCAGCCCAACCCAATCCTAATCCAAATAACAAACCGGTCCAATCTGTCCAAATCATAGAAACACCAGAAGTAGGAGCCAATCTGAGGGAGTGTAATGATCTTTAGTTACGATCTGGGCGTGTTATTGAAACTGAGGGAGATAAGATAGTTCAAGTTGAAAATCAGTTACCTAGAGAACATCTGTCACAAGAAGAGGATGTGAATAAACAAAAAACTCATAATCAAGAAACCACATCCTCTCCCCCGTTCCCAGAACAATTAGTCATACCTCGACCTATACAATATCCTGATTTTGACATTCTGGGAGAATTACAAAATTTGTACATAAAAATTCCATTCCTCCAAGCCATTCAAGACATCCCGATATACGCAAAAACTATCAAAGAATTATGCATAAAGAAACCGAGGAATATAACAAATAATCCAAGAGTCCAAGTAGTCAACACTCTATCTGACTTATTATCAGGAAAAGAAACACCCATTAAATACGAAGACCTAAGAAATCCAATAGTAACTGTGCAAATTTATCGCCAGACCCTTTCCAATGCCTTAGTTGATCTAGGAACTACAATCAATATCTTAACAACCACTACTTGCCAAAAGCTAGGCATTACATTTGTAGAACCCACCTCTACCTTGCTAGAATTGGCTGACTGATCTGTGGTTAGGCCAGAGGGCACACTACATGATGTCATGGTCTCTGTTGACTCTTGGGAATATCCAACCGATTTTCTGATAATAAATCCTAAAACCCAACTTGATGGGCATCCATTGATTATAGGTAGACCTTGGCTTGCCACTACCGATGCTTATATTGGTTGTCAGCAAGGAAATATGATCATAACCAGAGGAGCAGATATCAAGAACTTAGTTCTATATCCTCTAGCGTAGCCAAGTGTCACAATAGTCAAAACTAATAGGCACCCTGTATCATACCTTACTGATAACATTAGATCTCCATTAACTATACAAGAGGCACTTGATTTCAAAGACCAAACAAAAGACAATTCCATTAATAATTTCATTAGTCAAACTAAACTCACATCCCGCACACAATGTCATATGATAAAAGCAGCATTTGATAGTGAATTAGAAGAAGATCATTTTAAAGATACACATGATCATACAACACCTGTTACCTCTGTTGCAAATAGTAAAATTGTGGAAATTGAACCGGGGAAAACCTTAAACATTAATGCCAACCTCACATCCGAACAAGAAATGAAGCTCATCCATGTGTTAAGGAAATATAAAGAAGCATTTTCATGGGACTACCCTGATATAAAAGGAATTGACCCCCAGTTATGTACACACCACATTTACATAGAAAAAGATGTGCGACCTGTTCAACAACCTCAGAGGAGACTAAATCCTCATCTAAAAGATGTGGTAAAAGCTGAACTTAAAAAGATTTTAGATGTCAATTTCATTTATCCTATTTCTGATAGTAAATGGGTCTCTCCGCTTGTGGTGGTACCAAAAAAGAATGGGAAATGGAGAATATGTGTGGACTACAGAGAGCTAAATAAAGCAACACAAAAATACCACTTCCCTCTCCCATTCATCGACCAAGTATTAGACACTTTGGCAGGAAAGAAATTCAGTTCTTTCCTGGATGGCTTCAATGGATAGAATCAGATTCAGATTGCCCCTGAAGACCAAGACAAAACTACTTTTACTTGTCCTTGGGGAACATTTGCCTACCGCGTTTTACCTTTTGGCTTATGCAATGCTCCTGCCACATTCCAAAGGGCTATCCTTAGCATTTTTTCAGACTTAATAAATGAAGGATTTGAAGTATACACGGATGACTTTACACCATACGGAGATGATTTCGATCTAGCATTGGACACACTAGAAAAAGTCCTACAACGTTGCATTGCTACCAGGCTTTGTCTAAGCCATGAAAAATGTTATATGATGATGACAAAAGGACTTATCCTAGGACACTATATTTCAACAGCTAGCATTCAGGTAGACCCAACCAAAATCCAAATACTTTTGCTTATTCCCACTCCTACCACTCAAACAGAGGTACGTAGTTTTCTGGGATTTTTTGGTTATTACAGGGGGTTTATAGAACATTATTCCCATATTGCTGCACCTTTGTATGCACTAACTGGTAACGTTGATTTTCTTTGGACAGAAAAATGTGAACATGCTTTCAAGGATCTGAAGAAGTTCATATCCATAGCCCCAGTCCTTCGAGGACCAAATTGGGATTTTCCATTCCAGATATTAACTGATGCCTCAAATACAGCCATTGGAGTAGTCCTTGGGCAGGAAGAGGATAAAAAACCATATGCAATTTATTACATCAGCAAAAATTTATCCCCTACTGAATTAAAATACACTGTTATTGAAAAAGAATTTCTAGTCGTAATACATGCTGTCAATAAGTTCAGACATTACATTACTGGATATCTTGTTATCTTGTACACAGATCATTCTGCCATAAAATATATAGCAAACAAGCCTATCACAAATGGCAAAATAACAAGATGGTTGATTTTATTGCAGGAATTTGATATTACAATCAAGGATCGACCTGGAAAAGAAAATATTGTAGCCGATTTTCTCTCAAGAATGCCAAAGCCAATCGATGCAGCAACAGTTGAAGATCAATTTCCGGACGAGAATTTGTTTGCTGTGGCTATTCAAACACCCTGGTATGCTGATGTTGCCAATTACCTAGCGGTAGGTAAACTACCAAAGAATCTAACCCCTAATGAGCGGAAACAGATTTTTCAGCAGAGTACTCGATTTTCTTGGATTGGGGGCTATTTCTTCCACACAGGGGAAAACATGCATATCAGGAGACACGTTTGAGAAGATGAAATCCTTGACATTTTAAAAGCCTGCCATGACGGACCATGTGGTGGACATTTCGCCGATCACAAAACTGGACATAAAGTGCTGCAAACAGGGTATTATTGGCCCACGATTTTCAAAGATGCAAAGAAATTCGTCCAAGCCTGTGACAATTTCCAGAGAGCAGGACACCCTGGTCAGTCTGATGAGATGCCTCTGAAACCACAGCTAGTCATTGAACCATTCGAGCAATGGGCTCTTGATTTCGTTGGACCAATTAACCCATCATCAAACCAAAAAACATATATTTTGGTGGCAACAGAATATGTCACCAAGTGGGTTGAAGCAGAGGCATTGCCAAGAGCTACAGAGGACTCTGTCATACAGTTCCTGTTCCATCTATTTGTACGTTATGGCATTTCAAGAGAGATAATTACAGACGGTGGACCATAGTTTGCTGGGAACAGAATAGCTGCAACACTCAACAACTATCATGTCCAGCATAAAATCACTACTCCATACCACCCACAGGCAAATGGGCAGGTAGAAAGCAACAATAAAATAATAGAAGCAATCCTAACGAAAACCATTACGTCACATATATGTGATTGGGCTGCTAGACTACCTGAAGCACCGTGGGCTTATAGAACAACATGGAGAAGTACCATTGATTACTCACCTTATCAATTAGTGTTTGGAAAACAACCCATTTTCCCCATAGAATTCGAAAGCCAAACGTTACGAACAACACAAGAAGTTGGCTTAGATCTAACTGAGGCACAGATTAACCGATTACAGTAGATCAATGAGCTGGACAAAATTAGGCTCTCTGCACTTCAAAACACTGCCCTGATCCAGTAGCAACGAGCTAAATGGCATGATGCTCTCATTAAAAATAAAGTCTTCCACGAATGTGACTGGGCTCTTTTATATTACTCCAGGTTTTAGAACTTCCTCGAGAAACTCCAGACTCGTTGGTTGGGACCATACGAAATCTAGAAGGTACATGACAATGGTACCCTTACTCTAATCACTATTGACAGTTCTGGATATGCCTTCAAGGAAAATGGCCACCGAGTTTGTTTTTATCGCAAACCACTCACTCGGTAGTCCTTCTTCCAGTAGCTACACCGAGACTCTGATATGGAGATTTTGGGGGAGGAAGAGAAGTCTTCCTCATCTGTAATTCATTAAGAAATTTATTTCTTTTTACAGTTTGTACATAATTTCTTTTCTTTTGTTCAATCATTTTTGTACATATTTTTGAATCAACGTTTTGCCGTTACTATTTTTGCTGTTCCTTTTCTCAAAAGAACAACATTCTCTTGTAGCTGTTCCTGTTTCAAAAGAACAACACCCTTTGAATCAGTCGTCATTTTGCTGTAATGTTGTTCCTTTTCTTTATTTCTTTGTTCTGCTGTTCCTTTTCCAAAGGAACAACATTTTTTTGTGTTCTGCTGTTCCTTTTCCAAAGGAACAACATTTTAGTGTTTTGCTGTTCCTTTTCCAAAGGAACAACATTTTAGCGTTCTGTTGTTCCTTTTCCAAAGGAACAACCTTTTCGATTTTTGCTGTTCCTTTTCCAAAGGAACGTCATTTGTTTGCTTTGTTGTTTCTTTTCAAAAGGAACAACACTTTCGATTTTTGCTGTTCCTTTTCCAAAGGAACGAAATTTGTTTGCTTTGTTGTTCCTTTTCCAAAGGAACAACATTTTCGATTTCTGCTGTTCCTTTTCCAAAGAAATGACATTTGTTTGCTTTGTTGTTCCTTTTCCAAAGGAACAACATTTTCGATTTCTGCTGTTCCTTTTCCAAAGGAACGACATTGGTGTGCTTTGCTATTCCTTTTTCCAAAGGAACAACATTTTCGATGTCTGCTGTTCCTTTTCCAAAGGAATGATATTGGTGTGTTTTTCTGTTCCTTTTCCAAAGGAACAATGTCTTCGATTTCTGCTGTTCCTTTTCCAAAGAAACGACATTTGTGTGTTCTGCTGTTCCTTTTCGAAAGGAACAACATTTTCCATCTTTGCTATTCCTTTTTCAAAGGAATGACATTTGCGTTTTCTGCTGTTCCTTTTCGAAAGGAACAACATTTGTGGTCTTTTGTTGTTCCTTTTTCCAAAAGGAACACCACTTGCATTCTTTTTCTCTCCCTTTGAAACAGGTTGTTCTTTTCGCTGTTCTAAATTAAGGATGCTTATTGTTCCTGTTCTTTCAAGTCTTTTAGAATACAACTATGCACTTATGCAATGGATACAAAATCACAACATATTGAAATCGGTGAATCATAAAATCACTATCTTTATAATAAATTTCTCTGAATTGGTAAGAAGATAGAAGGAAGGACACACTTATTCATTATCTTTTGCTGTCATTGTTCTACTAATTCTGCTCTGATTGGTTATCTTTATCATGTTGGTCCCTTTTAATCCTCTTTGATTATTATTCAGGAATAAGAGCAAAGGGTTTATATCTTCCTATTGGGATGTTAAGACTTCTTCCACCATTCCTACTCTTAAGGAGTGTTGAACCACCCTTTGTGTATAAATAGGGAAAGTACTTTATGAAAAAGAAAGAAAAAAGAGTAAACATGACTTATAAGTTGTTAAATGTAGGATAGGGGGTCTCATCAAGAGCCAGCCTACCATGATCATGAGGACGAAAGAGAAGTGGCATTCCCACTATGGCCACCACACCAGGGATATGGTCCAAAAGGTATATCAAATAAATAACCCTTGGAACAGGAGGTCTCATCACGAGTTGGCTTGCCCACCTTTCGCTCCTTCCTCGTGAATGACATTATGGCTAACTGGTCACCAAGCTAGCATAATGGCCTACATTTTGACATCACACAACATTTCCTAAACATACACAAAGGATCATGGTTCCATGGGTGAAATAAACAACTCTGCCAAGGTTATGGACACCTGTCAGCAACAGAGCACTGTTAATGGTATTGAAGTTACATTATTTACACCAATAAGTAAGTTATTAGCACCCTTCTGTTTCTTATGCATTAGTAATCAATTATATATTATTTCCCAAACCATACAACGCATGAATATATATTATCACCAATCATGACAGAACAATTGACAATGACTGCATGAGACTCTCTATCCATGGAAGATGTCTTATCCCCAATCTCACATCATATCACCGCAGTCTCTTACGTATTAAGCGACCCAACTCTACGCCTCGATTTCGGTAATTTGCTACTTTTGTAAACATGGCATATTTCCATATGCTGTTCCTTAAGGACTCTGTTTCAGAACGGGTGCTGCTCCTTTATTTGACGACCTGGATAGCTATCACATTGTGGGGGGGGGAGGTTAACCTCATCATTCCTTGGATTACGTGTCAGATCACTATTCGGGAAGCTGTGTACTGGGGTATAGCACGGCTCAACGGTATACTATTTTTTATTTTTTCTGCATGACTTGCTGTTCATAAGCCATTTTCATTGTATACTTTGCAACATTAGATTTTGAGCGAGTCTTGCGTTTGTCAGCCTCTCTGTGTTTTAACAGCATGAACAACTGTCGTTCCATTGAGAGTTTACAGCAAAACCATAAACATGGGAGGAAGATCGATTCGGAGAGAACTGCAGGTGTTAACAATCTCTGCTGCTGCCCGGGAAATCCTGGCAAGAGCAGGGTGGCTGACTTATCTCAATCGCTTGCAGGAGTCTAACGAGACTGTGGCAATTGAATTCTTACAGAACTTGCAAGAGGATCACTCCACAGTAAGGGGGAGATGCATAATAGTCACTGACGACATAATCGCAGAAGTCTCGGGACTACCAGCCACTGGACCTGTATGGACATTAAAGAAGGAGAGATTGCAAAAGATCATAGAAATCTTCCAGGACGAAGGCCAGATCCTGACAATTAGAGGAAAGGGGGTTCTGCCAGCAGCATTAGGAGAGCCATGGGCGGAATTGGCGAAGACCATTCAAAGCTACATCATCTGTGAAGGCAGAAAAGATGTGGTAAAACCACGACATCTTAAAATCTTAGCTGTACTAAAGCAAAAATGATCTGTAAATTTACCTGCATTTTTGAATTCATTACTTCATGACATTGCACAGAGCATAAAAAAAGCACAGCATGTAGAGTCAGTTGTTAGTCATCATGGTTTGATTCGGTTAATAGTCAGCCATAGCCTTACCCAGCAGCAGAGAAGCTGGGAAGAGCTAATTGCCATGATAAATGGAGGATTGACCACACCATACCCAAAACATAAAACATGCCACTGGTACACCCGAGCGTCCAGAAAAACGCAGGAAATCGGTCCGGCTAGCATGACTACAAGGGAGGCTGGAGAAGCCCCAAGGAAACACCAGCCAGCCGGTAGAAATAGAAGATGAGAAACCCCCACGACCAGAAGGGGAAGACGATGAGAAAGGAATGCAGGAAGAAGAAGAAGGAGAAAAAGAAGAAGAAGCCGAAAAATCTGACCAGGAGGAGGAAATGGAACAGTAGGAAGGTAGCCCATTGCAGGACCCATTGGGAGAGGATGAATTGGCCAAAGTTTTGGCCAATATGGGCGAATATGGCCAACCTTCCAGTCCATTAGACCTCCATGCCGAAGAGAAACCTCAGGAGGAAAATGCACCTGAAGAATCACATGCAAAGGAGGAAGAAGAAGAGAATCCGGCTGTTCATGATGAAAATATGATAGGAGATGCTTAACAGGAACAATCTGTTCCTAACCAGAAGACACTAGAAGAAATTCTGGAGGAAACAGGGGTAGAAAAGGAGGCCGCCCAAGAAATAACAGAACCAGTTAGGGTTCTTGCCCTGAAACAACCAAAGCAGAGCAATGAAGAAACACCCCAGAGAGAAAATCAGGGAATTAGTCACAGTCCAGGTCGCAGTGAACAACTTGCTATTCCTTCTAAGGAAATTGCGGAAATTAGGGAATTGCGAAAGGAACAACATAGATTACTGAATATAATAGTTCATATCCATCAGTAGATTAGGATTCTAAAAGCAAGGCAAAGGGTAAAAAGGACTTCGGGAAGGAAAAATGCAACCACTCTAGTAAAACCCCTCAAGACAAAGGAGCGAAGGGCTAGAGTCCATCCTACTGTTCAAAACCCTATCGAAAGCTAGGCTACTATTCCAAATGATGCTGAGAAATAAACTGCTGTTCCAATTGAAAAGGAACAACAATGGACTGATATCCACATTAAGATAGAAATGGATGAGATGTTGACTCGTGATAAGGAAATTCAGACGGAGGCACCACCTTCGGGAGTGATAATAGTCATGAACTCAAAGCAACGCAATAGGAAAGTTCAGGTAAAACTCTCAGCCTCCACTGTCGGATGGAAAAGAGATCAAAAAATGGTAACCCTATGAAAGGGTTTGAAGCAAGCTCAAAAAGCAACAGAAAAGCTTAGAGAGCAAACGGTCCCTCGAGAAAAGTATGAAGAGCTACATCAGTAGCTTAGGAACATCAATCTATCCAAAAGCCAGGCCTTTGAAGGGTGGTGAAGGGAAGAAGAAAAAGTCGCGAAGGTAACTCGTAGGTTAGATATAGTTATCAAGTAGATGGATACCTTATGTTCATTATACAATGACGTCCTACGATGTAGAGCCCCTGCTAATAATTATGCCTTGTTTTTAATGGAACGGTATTTGCAATTGAAAATAAAGGTTGTTAAAGCAGGTGCTCCCATACAAATTAACACCATCAATGATTTTATAAACTGTTGTAAGCACTACAGGGTAAAAGTTCAGAGACTGCTGTGTGAGTTTTATTTACATAACCTTGTATTAGAACATGAGACCGAGCTGAACCCTGGCCCTTTTGTTGGGGATATCCAATTACAGGCATTTATTTCATTTGGGGTTAATCAAATTAAATAGCTTAAAGCCTATAATGCTTTCCAAAGGCAAGAAAATGGATTAGATTTGTGGATAAGAGCTAAGCCTAGGGATCCAGTACAGTTGTGGAGAAAACATAGAAACCTCATGAAGACTCCACATGTAATTGAAGCATTAGGACCCATGTATGAGGCAATCATTCGACATGGGTTAGAGTACTTTTTCTCTATCAAAGACCCTGCCATTGATGCAGCTAAATTTCGGTATCAAATCTCTAATATGAATATCTAGCTCAGGGAACCATTTAAGTATGAGAATTTTAAATTAGCTGCCAACCGCTTGCACCTCTATGGTGAAATTATTTTGAGGGCAGGGCCATCCTGGTTAGGATATAGGTTTCAGAGTCCAATTATTTAGCACCCTGCACCCGGATACCAAGCCCTGTATGAGATGCCTGAGGGTCAGACAGGCCATTTCTTTGAATACCTAGTTACGCATCATGGCTGTAGGCATTCACATGAGATTCCATCTCCAGCCTACTCACTCACTGCCTTACACGTCAACTACAATGTTTTCATGAGGGCATGAAAAAGGGTAAGCAGGGGGGTGTGTTGACTACTAAAGAAGGTATGTTTTTGATAATTATTTCAGCATCTTTTCATTAGAACTTACAAACCTTTTTGCATCATGAACTTGTAAAATGATAAAGAATTGTAATAAAACATGTGAGTTTAATATGCAAGACGAAAACAATGACAATTTTCATTTCCTTATGCAGAAAAAAGGAAAAACAAGAAGTTGCCATTCTAAAGGAAAGGACAAGGATGGGTTAACCGCTATCCCTTTGACGGGAGACTGTATGCAAATAAGGAAAAGAAAATCAAAGCGAATCTGCCCTGGAAAGGAAGTGGAGATATCAGCTCGGCACAGGAAAGAAAAGAAATGACTGAGGACTAACGGTTCGACGAATCCCTTAGGATCCTTGATCCTGAGGGATCGCTATTTTATCTATTTCTGCACTTAGATATCTCCGCCTTCACCCTTATAAAAGGGGCAGCACTGTTAGCTCGAAAGAGGAGATGTTGTTATGTTTTATATAAATTCCTTTAAGATCAAAACTTTGATCATCGAGTCTCGTTAAGAACTGATCTATTGTAATTTCACTTTATGCATTAATACAAACTTGGTTATTATTTCATCTTTGAGTCTGGAATAACTTCAAACGGTGTACCCCTGGAGGACACTTGCTCCTGTACCATTACTGTTGGTTTATGCGTGGTTTACTTATCGACGTTATTTGGTAATCTGATGTGTTTTGTAAGTTCACATCACATGCTCTGTTATGTTTAAATTATTAAGGTTTCTAAAGACATAACTATTCTATTGACTCTGCATCGAATCACTATTCCTTTAGGTGTTGGTATAATACTGCTAGTCTTTACACAATACTGTTGCTGTTTAATTACAGAGCCTTTGTGTTGTGCACTTGTTCATTAATATTACGGAATTCATCTTGGAAGTTATGTTCTTTACGATTGTTGGATTTATAAACAATGTTGTTCTATTTTGAAATGCAGTCGTACCCTTTCTAACTGAGGTGATAACTGGATCAGATTACTATTTAAGTGTGTTGTGTGTATATATGGTTTTCAAGCGCTGTTCCATAATTCATTAGTAACTAGTGTTGTTCCATTTGTGTGTGTTATTCAATCCTCCCTTAAGAGTGAAGGATTGCCGTTTGATTCCTGTAGATTACGATTAGTGCATTTGTTCTTATATACTAAGGTGTTACTGCTTGTTAGACTTAGTTTTTGTTCTATTTCTTAACTGCTATTCCATTTCAGATTTGGTGTTCTATTTCTTTATTGCTGTTCCATTTCTTATTTGCCGTGTCATTTCTTGTTCTTTGTTATTCTTGGTGTGAAGAACGATCTCAGGCTATAGTGAGCATTGACATCTACTGTCCAGCTCCCAGATCCACAATCTATTCTCTGATTTCCTTTTCCATCAGTTGCCAAAGGGATGGGTTATTGCTACCAAACCCTTGACTGATAAATTGTTTAGTTTTCTGAATGTGTGGTTTAATCTGTTGAAGTAGTTCGTTGTAAACAAACACCCGTTTACTCTTGTATTTTCAAACACTGTGTTACTAGCATTACTCTGGCAAATGATAGCCTCAGACTGAGACACTCTTTGAAATAACAAAACATTCCCAAATTGACATATTAATGTGAGGTAATTAGAGGTGAAAGAGACCCTTTTTATAGCTCCACACCAGCCACCTGGAAAATAACGCACCATAACACGGGCCCCATAGTTAGTCTTGCTAGAGCTTCATGCCTCAGGGGAATCAGTCCCCCCCTTGTAATATAATTTCGGAAGACAGGGTAGTGGTCTCTATCATGCCCCTGGCTCTTACACTTGAGGCACCAGACTTCCCCGCATGCCTCTAGCGCAGCCTCCTTCCCTTTTTTCAAGCTCCGCAATTCCAAGCAGAGGTTCTACAATTGCGAGTGAATTTGTTGAACTCCCAAAGTCGAGTTAAATAGGTGTCTCGTGCAATCTCATCGAAATTTCGAGGGCTTCTGCTTGAGTTCCTATCTTTTGCTGTGACAAATAAATCCTCAGGTGTAGCAGAAGTGAGGCTATAAACCATTCACGGTGCTGACCATCTGTGAGCTGCATATTTGCTTCGTGGATTACACGTTTCAACCTTTGATCTAACTGCTAATGCATCTTACCAACCCTGACCGTGATTTCCTTAAATCTAAATACTGACTGTGAGTCATATTTAGGGTTACTAAACTCTTTGTTTAAAGCATCCTTAGTCTCTGCTAGCATTTCTAAAGGATGATCAACACAATACTTAATATACCACGTCAGCGCACGATCCTGCATAGTAGTAACTAACCATGCCTTCTTTATGTTATCATCAGTGATTTTTTGAGTAGTCCACACAAAATTCGCAACAAACCAGAAGTAATCTGTATCTTCTCTCCCTATACCCTTGAACTTGGGAGCTTTATGAGTTCGACATGTTGAACGACAGAGGTGGTGGCAGAGGTGTGGGTGAAGGTGTATGCTGTGGAGGTGAGGGTGGGGGTGGAGTGGATGGATGATGTATCCATGGAAAACTTTGTGTTATCAACTAGACAACACTCTACGGTGAGGCCTATACTGCTCGCTTGTCATTGCTCGAAGGAGGTCAAATAAATAGGCTATATTAAGGACCTGCTTTCTCTTAGTTCCTAAATATCTATCCACTTCACGTAGATCTGAACACCAAGGCAATGACATAACCCTTTTCTCACACAAGAGCATCTTAATCCAGGAATTCAAAGATCTTAGATACTTACCTCGTGGTCCTTTGAAGAAGTGTCACTCTGCTTCGCTATAGCTGACTGAGGTATCAACTACAAACTTTGTAACAAATCCTATTATAATTTGATCAAGGTAGTGGTCAACATCGCGTGCGATCTTGTCTTCAGAGGCTTCCAACCTTCGCACTAGATCTGGAGTCCACACACTGGATCATCAAGCCTCCGCCTTCCTTGGACATTTGGCAACTTAGCTATCCATTCGTATAGTTCGATCAGGAAGGTGAAAAAGAAAATTTCATGTATTTCTGTATATAAGTATTTTTCCATCCACTGTTCCTTCGACAGGTGTGGATTCCTGTTTTCTTGTCCAACCACTATTCCTTCGTGAATCTTCCTATCCAACCACTTCTTAATTTCCTTCTTGGTTGGATTCAAGTGATTTGACATCACACCTCTCCTTATGTAGATCATGGTCTCGCAATGGAACCATTTGTTGGCTTAGTGGGTCCTGACCCAGGTTTAGAGTTAATTGTGCCAAACAAAACCTACACTACTGGCCCTTTTGGCATCAACCCCGCACAGGTTGAAGTCTCACGCGAAGCAGTATGGGGGGATGCTAGAACCAAGTTTTTGCATCCATAGATCAGTGTGATGTCTTTTATTGATGTAGATCTGTCTTCACATAGATCTATAAGCCCCTAGGGCTCAATAATGAAACTTCCTTCAAATGGCCTCTAGACCTTCGTGAAGGTCTACGATAGGTGTTTGCGGACCCTTCACAAATGTATCAGCCACTTACACGCACCATAAAATAACCTTAGATCTGAGTTCACGCAGATCTACTTAAGTACTTAATAAACATAACATAATGTATTATCATCTTCACGAAAGTACTTAATAAGCATTGCATATAGTTAATAAGACTTATCCAATAGATTCGTGCATCAATGAATCAATAATTCATAAAGCCATTATTCCATCACAACATATATCCCAAGCATAAATAATAGAAGTAAACATATAAAACCATGAATTTGTTCAACAATATTCTTTATTGATCTTCAATATGAGGTTACAGACTCAAACTACCCTGCGCACTCAGCTGTATGGGTTTGCGCACTCAGCTGCAAACTCTACTCTAGGCCTATGCAAACTTAGCTTCGGAGCCTTTTCCCTTTTATCTACCTGCTGCTTACTTGCCCTTTTTCCCTCTCTCAAACGTAGACATAGATATTTCTGCCATAGACTCTCTAAGACATAGCTATTTATAGATTTTTACATACCATACCATGGTCCGTGAACCATGGATGGATCTCAAAACTGACTCGACTTTACATAGACAAGGGGCTAAAACCCCTTTTGACTCCTAACTCTCTATGCACTCCACATCCACAAATTGTGGAGACTTTACATATTTTTACCAAAATTTACATCAAAACTTGGGGTTTTAACCCGAAAACTGACCTAGGGGGCCCCATCCCTGTAGGTGCCGAAAGGCCTCCACATCAGTTGAAGATGGTGGGTGTCAAGCATGTGATATCATATTTGAACTGGGATTTTGAAGCCTCATGCAAGGCTTGCATGCCAGACACATATGCCATAGTGAACAAAATCATTCTCAGGATGAGGTTGTTGGTGATTGTTGCAATTTTCACCTTACCTCCTTTGGTAATTTCGGTGCCAGGAAAATACCTCTGGACTAGACCCCTAGTACTCTCCCCTCCTTGGTGAGATCCAAAGAGTTGAATTGCTTCCCTCATCGATACAATCCCGTGATGAAGTAGATATCTATCTCCTCTAGTTCTAGTTCCTGGCCTTTTATGATGAAGATCTCTCGATCTACATCCTAGAGATTGATCAAATAGGGAAAAAACTCCATCTAAGCCCTTAACTCTGTGGTACTGAATAGTTTTAGTAGCCCGCAATCCCTTAGAGCATTTATGCATGCAGGATCTTGAGCTTCTTGAAATTCTTGGGCCTCATGGCCTCTTTCTTTCCACTCGAAGACCATATTCTCCTGCAAAACAACATTTAAACAATTATTAATGCCTTTTTCATGGATCAAAATCATCAAATTTTTCTTAAAAGATAGGTTTATATCTCAAAAAACCGTGCTTGGTGCCATCATGCAAGCCTTTAGGCTCGAGCGTGATCATCGCGGGTCCGATGACCATACCCGTGATGGTTGCCGACGCCCTAGAATTTTGAAACCCTCCTTTCTAGCATAAAAATTTGCCATTTAAAATGCATAAAAAAGTAATGAAATGCAAGAGCATGGATGAGGATCTTACCTATTGCAGACGAATTGTGCAATGGTACCTTGGTTCTCCTACAACAACCACTGGAAAATCAAGAGAATTAGGGCATAAAAAGAACTTTTAGAGCTCAATTTGGTAAAATGGTAAAAAATTAAATTACTTTTACTTATTTATAAGTTTTGAAAATCATTTTGTCAATATTTTTCATAATATTTTAATATTTTCTCTCGGTATTGGTGATGGGTGTGTGTTACAAGTGTCTTCAATTCGAACAATGATCACTATTGACTGATTCTAGGAGTTTTTCAATCTCCTTTTCAGACTTATTAAACAAACAAAAAAGGAACCTCCCTGGAGTCATCTTTCAGCTCTTTTCTGACTCACGAAAATTGAAAAGATTGTCGAGTACTTATCGTTTTCAACTTGTTAAAGTAAATGAATCGATGTCACCTCAGTATATGTTTACCCCTTTTTCAGGCTGAGATTGACTATTTACAAAAAAAGTACACCTTGGTCGAGATGGTCAACAGGTTCCCTCAGATATTGTTTTCTACCTTTTCGGGTTTGAGGGACAACTTATGAAAAGGAACATGTTGGAGTTTTCTTTTCTGTTTCTTTTTCAAACTCTCTAAATATGAAAAAGATATTGAGCTATTCCTACATCAAGCTCATTAAAAATTTATGAGGAAAGACTCATCACCATGATGAGACCGATATTCTCCTTCCTAGGGCTTGTAATACTTACTAGGATGGATTCATTCGAAGAATGAAATTTTACGACAAGAATATGCTATCCCCTTCAAGCTTGTGATAGAAACAATTGGGTTACTCACTAGAAATAGTGGGAAAGATGAAGATGAGACATCCTTTGTATAGGAAGCATGTAGCTCTTGAACATGACACTTTTCTGCTCTTGTGTCGGGTTTGAGATATCCTCATTCAGTCACTTGTCCTCCTGGGTTTGGGTGATGCATTTTAGCTCTCATTTGACTATTCCACACTATCATCATGAAATTTAGTCCTATGTTGAGTCAGATGCTGCCACACTCCGGAGTTGTGTCACCAATATGTTCAAGAGAAGTCCAATCTGCAGTTATTTACCTATACATTTTTTTGAGTCATTGTTATAGTCCTAAATATTATTCCATTTTATTCCTTGTTTCGTGTTGATGATGGGGGATTCATCATTTCCCTCCTTCAATGGGTCACTTCCTATTGACTTCAACTCATTATCCAGGAAGATGAATTAGGAACTCCCTTCAGTACCTTAGAGCTGGCATTCCCTAATGGCCAGTTCTTCACATCTGATGACAGGTCTTCATTATTGGCTTTTGATCGGGTGATCCCATGACTATTAAACCTCAACTTCATTATCACATTCACAAATTGTACTATTGTACCTTGATAATTCGATAATCATGTGGTTTTCTAGCATGTTCGACTTCAACACTTTTATTCGCATGTTAGGATTCATACATTGATCAAGTCAGGATGAAGCACAAGACCCCGAGTCTTGTATGTTATGACTTAGGCTGCATGGAGTTATATATCATTCATGATTGTACACATGTTTCTACTATACGAATGGCTGTGACCATACCATGAGACTTTATATTTATGATGATCCTTGTTATTTGGATGATTGCGCCCATACAATGGATCATTTCATATCGTCTTTTTGATCTGTATGGATGCGTCCATGCTATGATTCATGTCTTGATCTCATATATGTATATGTATGTGCATCCTTGATTTGCAGGTCTCCTAACAGTGTGTTTCCTCGTCCTTGCCAAAAGCACGTAAATCATCTCAGCCATCACTCCTCATTCTTCCTTCATGCTTTAGGGGGAATCTGTTACACAACATTTTATCACGCCTCTTGCACTTCCCTTTGACAGACCCTGAAGTGCCTAAAACATGATCATTATATAGTATACTCACCCATGCATATAGCTCAGATCCCTCTTTTAACTTTGCTTGGAAAATCTCTGGAGCTTTCCCTGAAGAAATAGCTCTTAAAACCCTAAATGAAGGTCATCACCCTTATGAAGCTCAAAAATTGTGATGATCACTTGTTGCACCCTGTTAAGCCAGAGATGGCATCACTCTATACCATTTCATACCTACGATGGTCTCAAAAAGGAAGTTTTCTCAAAGAGGATGAGAAGCTTCGTGAACTAGAAGATTCCAGAGCGGAGAGCTAGAGGTGGTTTCACGTACATGACGTCAAATCCTCCTAATTTGACCTCTTGGTATCATCCTTATGAGATACCTCCTTGAGATGTGGACCTAATTCTATCTTTGGAGGAGTCCTAATCCGTCTCCCAGCCTATAAATTCCTCCTCTCCCATTCCCAAATGGTTGATCTATGTCCATTTTCACCCCTATGCTGAGCTTGTCCTTAGAGGCTATTCATTAGACTTGGAGGAGTGTTTGGAGAGTTTCTTGGCTTGGACTTGGATTACCAGTCAAGGAGGGCCTTTCAACATCAAGGCTATGGTTGTAATCTTCCCTTCATTATTTAAATAATAATACAACTGATGGTTCATCTTCCCAAAATATATATGTTCATGTATGTATTGGCTTGGTATTCCTTTGTCAGCTAAGTAGGTTATTATTGGATTTTCTATTTGTTTTGGCATGCTTTGTTGTCTGTCGATCACTTTTGTAGGTACATAAGCACTGAAAGAAGTAGGAACAAGTCTGTGACACAAGAAGTTCAAGGATCTCAATGAAGGAAATCAGAATAGCATCAGAGCAAGGTAGGCCATCTCTCTTGTTCTAATTTTCAATTATAATCTAGGAAGATGTCTAGTTGATTGCCACTTCAGTTGCTAGACCCACTCATTGGGCTAGAGGGATCGTCTCTATCCACAGAGAGGATTAACCTTGTCAACATAGTTGGAAGGGGGATTACCGAAATATCAAACACTAAGGTCTTAATAAAATACACTTTATTTTCCATCTTGATGCGATGAACTTCATTTTATGGAAAAAAAATTGTTACTTGATGCCATTGGAGAGTCAATGCACTAAGATATCGGGTAGTTAAAGTACCTAAATATTGTTACAGCAAAACTCTAGTGTAGTTATACTCCAATCGATGGAATTTACTTGACGACAATGTCTCTATTTACCAGATGCATTAGCTATTGACACTAGATGGCATAGTACTGGAAATTTTGAAGAATGATGTCATCAGGATGTCAAAAATGACGTGACAATGCCATGTGTAAGACATAAAGCACTTAGATTCAACATTTTTGGCATGCCTACTATGTAAATATGAGTGTCACATGGAACAAACACATAAGCAATTTCCATATGATTGGATGTCAAAGAATGAGGTGGCATGCTATTATATCGAGATATTGGGATTTCAAGATTTCGTGGAGATTGTAGTTATAAACAAATCTCTGATATCTTGGTATTTGGGTATCCATCTAATACCATATATAAAACTTTGTTAGTTATTGAATAATGTTGAGGTATATTAGGATACTGGAACAATGAAGGGTCAAAAATTCACTTTCTATAAATATGTAGTTATGGCGGGGCTTTGGTATACTATATTATTTACAGATGTGGACTAGTTTGGGAGTGATGTGTGGCCAAAAGCTACCATGTGTTGACCACATGGATTGTACAAATGTTGATGGGGCCCTTAAGGGGTAGATATTAAAATGGAAATAACTTTGTGCTTGGGACTCAAAATGAGATGAATTTTATATCATTAGCAAGACTTAAGGAGCAAAAGACAATGGTGGTATTAGAAATGTGATTTGAAGTGACGAAAGAAAGAGGTAGTATGATAACACCATATTCCTAATAAACTTTAAAGGTCAGTTCTAGTTACACCCCATAACCCTAATACGACAATAGGGGGTTGGGTGTGCTAAAAAGTGGTATTAAATCTGTGGTTCAAACATTAGGCTTGGAGGGCTAGAAATACACCACATGAGTAAATTCTGGAGCTCCACTAGAGAGAGCTAAAGGTTCAACACTTTGTCTGAATAGGATTAGAGTGGAGAGATGATTTGCATCTTTTTTGTGATCACAATGTTGAATTTAAATATTGCTAATTGTTTAAACTATGTCTAAATGTTCTACACAATAGTTTTAATCCATCCTAAGATAGTGCTGGTGTATCCAAGGTAACTTAGTTGTTTTACTTCTATTTATGATTATTTTAAACTAATAGTTACATGCTTTCTTCCAACACACAAGGAGATACATTTCTAGTAGAAGGACAAATAAGAATGTGTAGCATAATGGTACAATACAACTTGGACACAACTTCTCATAATAGAGAAGAAAAGTTAGATGAGAGGAGGGAATTAGAGACACCTAATCACTAGATGGAGACCATTATAAGAATGAGGGCTAAACTTAGAAGTTATAAGGTTGATACTAAGAAAATTATCAAAGCCCAAGAGAAGCATGAAGAGGTAAATACTATGTTATTACAAATTCTATTAGTTGTGCAACAAAAAAAACAACATGAACTAGATGTTAGTAATTTGGAGAGGCCTAGGTCCAAGCAGGTTCATGGTCCATCTGAAATCTAGAAGTATGGATGAACGACCAACAAAGAAGAAGGGAGTATATCAAGAAAGAGGCACATGAGTGTAAGATAGGATACAACCATTGAGGATACTTTATCAGACACCCTTGAGGGTGGTACAAGAAGTTATGATAAGCTATCCAACACAACAACTAAATCAAGGTTACCAAGAAAAGGAACAAGACAATTATGAATAGTGTACTACCTAAAGAATTCAAGAAGGAAAAACCTACTACCTTTGATGGAGAAGTCAAGAAGAATGAAGACACTAAAACATGTCTTTAGGGTATGAAGAAGTGTTTTAGAGTGCATTGTGGAGTATTAAGTCATTGTTGTCAAAGCCAAAGTAGGTGCAAGATGCCCTTGAATTAAGAAGCATGTGTAGGAAGTTAAGTAGGTGCAGGATTTCATCGTCAATTTCCTCGATGATATGATGCATTGATGAAACCATAACTCTAGGGTTGGTATTTCCTATACAATGGATAGATCCCACAATTTTTGGAGATTTTTGTAGTAGCATATCACCAAATTTTCCAAGCATACCCTTGCCATTGGATTCTCCTTATCGTGCTAGTTCTGTTGATTTATGGATCTCTTCATGGGTCCTCACGGTTTGTGAGATAAGCCTAGTCAAAGTTGGTACACCCTAATGGAGGTTAAGCACCCCAAAGCATGGATGATGTGGAAATATAATTAGATGATGACAAGGCATCACAATGGTGTGGCAAAGAAGAAGACCCTATCTAATCAATTATGTGGCAAATTATTATTTGATGAATCATAAAAGAAAAGGTTAAATCAAATTAAATGATTAAAAGTATAAAAGCTAAAGGTTTTGATTTGAAAATGGGCCAAAAGGAATTTGGTGGGAATTTTATTTTTTAAGTAATTCCCTTCCAAAAATTACCAAGTCGGCTAACTATCAAAGTCAAATTTTTAAAAGGTGATTTCCCTCATAAAACCCTATGTCGACTCACCTAAGATACACATCCTAAAACTATATAAGAAGTATTCGTTACAAGCACTATGGCATGCACTTGAACACTTAATATATCTACGACCAATTAAGAAGTTTTTCGCTGAGATATTTTTGGGGGTGTTTGCTAGGCATCTTTCTCTGTAGGTCAAGACATTCATTAGGGCAAGAAAATGTTTATCTCTTGAAGAAATTTGATTTCAGTCCTGTGGAATGAGAAGAAATCTGATAAGAAGCAATTGTTTCTGAGACTATGGTTTTTTATTTTTTTATTGGGCTATCGCTGGGTATTAACTCTCTATTGTAGATTGGTTGAGCTTAGTTTGTGGCCCTTTGGGGAACAATTTGGAAAACAAATCCTTCCGTTGAAGCTATTCATCCATGTCTGTATAGTCAAGTACATCTAACGCAAAAGCCTGAGGTTGAAAGTTTCAAAAAATTGTTTTATTTGGAAATATGGCTCTTCACAAACCAACTGTTAAAACACATTTACTAGTATATCTCTGAGGCACTTCGTTAAATTGGCCTTTTATTGGTTTTGAGTTCAACTTGCAAAAGTAATCTCTAAGGAAGATCAAGACTTAGTTGGAGGGCTAACCACACATCTATGTGGTTTGGAAAGATTTGAAAATACTCGCTCTTCTCTAAAGTATTTTTGTATTCAACATGAATTTAATCTGAATTGTAAGTTCTATTTGGGCTCTCTCTAAGCATGTCAGAGGAAAATTTACTTTTGCAAGAAGTTTTCATTACAATTTTGTATGGTGTCTTTATTATCCTCTGCAACCAGATTTGTGACAACCTTACGGGATCTATTTGGCTAGTTCAGGGTATCATCGAAGAGTATTTTTTTATTATTGTATATTGATTTAATATGTCATCTAAGCTCTACGACCCTCCTTAAATATTTAATATATGTAATTGGAGGAAATTCCAATGTTTGATGTAAGAAATTTTAGGAAGTTATGACATATGGTTTTGGGCTATTAGGATTCACTAGAATTGGAGATTGATTCTTGCTATACACTTGTTAAAATCTCTATGGGATGAAGTTGGGTGTCCACATGATGATCTTCTAAAGTTTTCTTAATTCCACTAATACCCTTGCAGATCTCTGAAGCAATGAAAATCATTTTATCGATTGTTTACTTTATTGATTAAAGAATATATGTGTTTTTCAGAATGAGATGTGAAGCAAATTATGAGTAATTCGTGGAGTAGTCTTCTCGCTTAGATATGAAGCCACATTTGAAATGTTGGAGGAGTTTTGTCTCTTAGAGTTTGTTGTGTCTAGTAGTTGAAGATCTCACTTAATATAGATGAAATTATTTTTTCCATGTGTTTTCTGAGCATCATCTGGGGATTCTTTTGTGTACAGTTGGGATAGAGGCATCAATAAGAACAACGTTTTAGTCATCTTCAAATATCCTTGGATTAGGAGATAATTCAAAGCAACTATATAAATATATTTCTGTGTAGATCACTTGGCACGTTCAGGTAGTCCATGACTTCAACGATAGTGGCATCACTATATAATTGCTTAATACAAATAACATAGGTTATGAATTCCTGATTGAGATAAAGTAGTAAATCCATATTAATAATGCAATAAGCTTCTTTGTAATGTTATTTTTCAGGAGTCACCATTGATCTCTTTATCTCCTCGAGATGAAATTTTAAGTCACGACTAAATGAACAATTAGGATATAAATCTTCAATGAATTTTGATAAGATACATATAACAGTGTTTCTAATACATGTGACAGTGATATTGTCATGATGATGAAAATGAGATGTATGATGACTATAACCATGCACTTATGTTACAATGAACCTGATTGCATAACACTGATTGATGTATGAAAGTAACAATTAACTTGGTGAATAATAGTGACAACGATCTCCTTAATATTGACAATAACCCTGATTGCATGACATTGATTGATGGATGACAATGACAGTGATTTTGATGATTGATGTAACACCCTCCCCCCACATGTGATGAGAGGCCACTATGATATGATTCGACCTCGTAAGTCTAAGTTAAGGAAGTGGAACCGATAAAAACACACCATACAAACATTAATCATCACTTACAAGACCCTCAGGAAGCAATCCAATACTTTAGACAACTTTCCTTGGGGTCCTACTGATCTTTTGGAAAAATTAAGCCTCAGTCGCTCCCATGCTATACGAAAGAGGGTGACCAGAAACTCAAAGTCTCTCTCACAAGCTTGTCTGAGAGTGACCAGAGACCAAAACCGTTAGTGCTATGCCAATGACTCCATGATTTGAGCCATTTTTCAGGCCCAGAGACCAAGTCACTACCCAGAATTGGACCATCTCTTCAAATAAGTAAAATAACATGGGAATGACAGTAACAAAGTAAATACTTGTTCAATACCTTGATTGGACCCCTACTAGCTACGATAAGTGTTTTTTCAAACATATTGTAAATGCATAATCTACAGGTGTAATTAATAGTTCTGAGCATAGGGGTATCATACTTAGCTGAGAATCACTAAGAACAATTGATGCCTCAACACATCAACTTCCTTTCCATTGATTATGTCATAGATACATTTATCATTCAATTACAAGTAAAAACACGAGGAGAGCTACACATGGCTGTTGTGATAAAACATGTAAATAACCAGCATAATAGGGACATAATTATCCATGAAATGAAAACCATATAAACCACATATAATCCATCATAATAATCATATAAATACAAGGAAAAATAACCTTTCATTAATAATGAAAAATTCAAACCCGGGATGGGATTCCAAAGTTCCACCCGACCGTTGAATCGCTGAGCCAAATCTCTCTTCAGCGATTCACCCCCGTGCCATATTCCAAGCATGAATGTGGGATCTCATAGAAAACATCAATTAAAACTCATTTAGGCCTTCCAGAGGCCATCCACTTCAACCCATCAAACAATGATTCCACCTCACAGTCATACATCAACAAAAAAATCATTAGATCGGTCTTTATCCCAATCATCCAGGGATCTAAAGCATTTGTCCAACTGGGGCTACAGGACTAGTAACTCAGCCCACAAATTTTACTAGGATCTAGAGTGTTTTTCCAACCAAGGCTATGAGACTAGTACGCACCAAGGGCTCTAGAGCATTTGTCCAACCTAGACTACAAGACTAGTAACTCAACCCAAGCAATTTTGGGGATCCAGAGCATTTGTCCAACCAAGGCTATGGGACTAATAACTCAATCCAAAATAAGGAAACATGAGATCCAACCAAAAAAACAACAAGGAAATAAACCCTCAATCACCATGGCTATCTAAGAAATGGCAAGGCTAGGCAATCCATTGTCAATCCTGCCCATCCTCCATGCCAATGATAGATCACAACCAAAAATCCACATGCATATATCATGCATGCCAAAACTAGTGAAGGAAACATACACCCAACTCGGTACCTGCAAGAAAATCTGATGTAGCTGTTGATCCCAATGCCCTCTTTTGCAATTTTCTGTTCTTCCTTTACCTTCTTGCTCAAAAAATCCAAGTATGCCACACCATCCAAGAGGGCTCCAATAAAACTCTAAGTGTCCAAGTGTATGAGAGAGAGAGAAAGAATAGAAGAGAGCTCCAACATTGAACTGAAAAAAGGTTACCAACTGATCCTCAAAAGCCTGTACAACAAAAAGGGCAGCCTTTGTTACCATAATGGCAACCTTTGTTGTAGCAATGGCTCCCCACGCAACAGCAAGGGAAGATGATCCCGCAGCAAGGTCAACTGCAACAACCGTAAGGTTAGCCCTTGCAACACTTGCAGCAAACAATGTAGAAACAGATGCAATATGCTCTGCACACCTCTCAAATGTCCTTGCAAGGCCAACCTCTGTAGCCCCAGGGACAAATTTTTCAACTGCAAGGTCAACACTTACAACAACAAAACTAACCAGGGCAGCAGCAACCCTTGTATACATATCAACAAGGTCAACCCTTGCAGGGGCAGGGTCAAGGTCAAGTCTTACAGCAATAGGCTCAAAATCCTCATGTCCTAGGTCAACAAGTTTATAATCTTGTCGACCAAGGGCATCAGGCACAAAATCCCTATGTCCAAGGGCAACAAGTGAATCAACCTTATGCCCAAGGACTATAGGTCCAAAACCCTCTTGTTCAAGGGCAACAGGTTCATCAGCCGTATGTTCAAGGACAACAGGTCCCATATCCATATGTCTAAGGTCAACAATATCAACAGCCTTTTAACCTATACGTTGCTTATCAGCAACCTATGGCTGGACAATTCTAGGGTATTCAAGGTCAAAATCCTCCCTATGATCAAGGTAATCCACAATGGGGGCAGCTTCAGATTCCATATGGTTGGAATCCCCCACTGTGGGGCCAAAACCCTTACTAGCAGGGATGGGCTCCTCCCTATGGGCCCGCTTATCGACCTCCCATGTCTTTTAACACCCAATTTCCTTTCATGGCTATACTCGAGTTGCTAGATGTATCTCACTTTACGAATGATCTGATCCTTCATTCGCCATTCTGGCCTCCGGTTCCGTTTAAGATACCAAGTGATTGCCCAAAGTTTGTTAGGAAAGCTAAAGAAGATCCTCAAGCCCATGTCATGACATATCACTTCTGGTGCTCGTTGAACTCATATGTAGAAGATTTCATTCGTCTCCGTCTTTTCCAACGAACCCTCACGGGTGCTATAGCGAAGTGATACATCAAGCTACCTCGAAGTACTTACCATGACTTTAACTCTTTAGCCATGGCTTTCCTATGAAATTGGCACCTATTTGCTCACATCACTTAAGCAAGATACTGCGACACACATCTCTAATCATATCCATGAACGGAGACATAGACATCACCTGATCAAATTCGAGGTTGTTTATCAGTCGCTCACTGAATGGTTTACCAAATCATTCGTAGCCCCAATTTCTCACGATATAAATAAGGGTGGATGTGTCACTGAAGAGCAGGCCATCACTCGTGCCCAATAGTTGGATCTAGTTTACTCTAAGCTTGGCACTTTGTATGAGTTATTACCTAATGCTCCATGGCCATCATCCGATCTCACAACATCAAAGTCATTAGTTGTTCTTCCCGTCGATGGAGTTATTGGTTCAGTATCCCAAACCCCTGCTAAAATTTCTTCTAAATAGAAGTCGATCTCAAATAAAGTTCCTAATAGTTCATCTCAAAATCCACCTAGCCCTGGTAAAACCTCAGAGGTTCACATTGTCCAGTCTACCGCAACGAACAAATCCTCAAAAGGAAAGGAGAAAGGCAAAGGCAAAGCTAAAGTCGATGCCCCAAAACAAGGTCCTCCCAAATTTTCTGCTGGCGAATCTTCGCAATGGAAACCTAAGTATCCCTACCTCATTTGCGAGAAAGATCACTACACTAAGGATTACCCCCGACGATCCGAAGTTAGTCACCTACTCAAAGGGACCCCCGTTGTCCTCAAAGAGCCATTTCTATTTCAGCAGACCCAAATGGTAGACCAACCCCAATTTGCTCCCTCCAGATCTCAAGTGTTCATGATGAGTACACCTATTTATGTGGCTACTAGGTCGAAAGACTATCAAATCCCTTCTCCAGCAGCTGGGAAAGATAAAGAAGTTGCACCTTCTTCTTCTATGTTGAGTTATGTCCCTCTGCATATTGAGTGCCCTAACCCTTATTCCGTTATGTGGCCACCCTCTCGAGGTGTACTGCGGAAATCCTCATATAATCCCAACGCCCAAGCTACTCAGCATTAAAATGTTATTGAGGATTTGGCTCAGGAGCAGTCAGCCATGTCGGCTCTCGAGGTACTCCAAAGCTGCCCATTACAGTGGAAATCTTTGATGTCAACTATCGGGGGCATCGATCCCACCGATTCCGATTTGATATGTTTTGATCTAGAGAACCATGTTCTACAACTCCCTCATCAGATTGCCTTTCTTATTCAGGTAATCATCAATTAGATGACCATCCACTGAACTGTCATCGATGAAGGTGCTTCCACCTGCATCATGTCAACCGTGTGTTGGAAGGCTATTGGTTCTCCTTCACTGAACCAATCTCTGAACACATTGGAAGATTTCGATGGGCATAATCCGTGATCCTTCGGTGTCTTACCTAACCTTGCCATCACACTAGAAGGTAAGACAGTGCAAGTTGAAGTAGAAATTGTTGATGCCAATCTAAATTATAATCTTCTACTCGGTCGAATTTGGACTCATGCCATGCATGTCGTGGCCTCCTCTTTATTTTGTGTGATTCGTTTTCCCCATCAAGGGAAGATTGTCACTGTCGACTAGTTGTCTTTCTTTGCCTCTTCCTCCTCGGATGGAAATTTTTCATACGTCAAGCACTTTGGTGCTCCCTATGAGAGTGTGGGGGTAGTTCTCTTCAAAGATTCTGCCTAAATGGGAATTTTTCCACTCCCACCTCCTCATGTTGCCTTTGTCAACATGATCTTGGTCATATCCGATCCTTGGGTCATACCTGCACCGGATATTGTTGATACCTAGGGCGAGGTTATGTCACTTAATCCCGCCGAAGTCAATTATGTGGAAATTGTTTCGGCTTCGAACTCTGCATCCTCTAATTCTTTTGTGTCAAAGACCTCTTTCGATACGTACTCTCAAACCCAGTGGCTTGTGATACCAGCCTAAGCCACAAATAACCCAATGATGCAGCCTAAGCCACATATACCCACAGTATGCAAATTAAGTTTGCATGTCACATTGTGTGTGTCCCAAGATAAACACCAATATCAATGGTGAAACCCACTTTATCAAATTTTAAGTCTTTAAGCAGAAATATATTCGGTTCTCTTAATCCTTATAACTCAACCATTCGATTGATTTTATTAACTGTGTATGTCAACCATACCATGGTCTTCAGACTTTGGTTAAACTCAAACTTAACCCATAAACCATTAATCCGCTTATTTCTATTACAATTTTTGTATAATAGAAATATCTCATAAACCACACTTAAACCTTACCTTTACGCCATTTCACAAACCTTTTCCCATACATCGATGCTCTCCTTAGCGCGTTAAATCTCCACTGTCAATCTCGTTCCTCGATCCGATGGTTATCGTGTCACCCGATCATCAACTAACTCGGAAAATCTCTATCGTTGATCTGCTCTGCCCAATCCAATGGTTGTCGCGTCACCTGATCGCTAACCAGCTTGGTTGATCTCCACCATTGATCAATCATGCTTGATCCAATGGTTATCGCACAATCTCGTGTGGAATCATGCATGACCAGTATCAGGTCGAGAGCATGCAAGAAAAGTGGTTTTCTCTTTCCACCGTGTGCTACATGTCAACATCTAAAGGTAATCGCGTGAAATTTTGAAATACCGCTTAACACCTTTAGGGCACGTGAGAAACTACTTACCCCTTACGAATACCACTTCATCCTTCTTCAAGCACGTGGGTTTAATCTCCGTCATTCATCATCTTAACTTTATTTCGTGCAACTTAATCTTATCTGTCTATCACATGCAACCTCATCCATTGATCTGACAGATCCAACGATTCCTGTGCATTATTACATTCTTTTGGTTCTTACTGTATAATCGCCCATTCGGCTTTTTGCTTTTGTATTTGTCTTCGCCTCACGATCTTCACTTGTTTTGATCTCAATCTTTTCTCATGCCTTTATGCTTCCTTCACCTTCGTTGTAACATTAAAGGCTTTCTCCAATATAGTCTCTGTGTAAAACCATAACACTCCTCTTTGCACTTCTTCTCTGATTCTGCACACTTGCAACCTACGTTGCACAGAATTACTCAAGTTCACACACAACTTATAATTCAAATACACATCACACAAACTCATAATCGAGTTATCTGTATTAATAAACAACCATTTACACTGGAATGTCTTCCTCAAACTGATTTTCAATATCATTGGCCTTTCCTTTCCTTCCCGTAGGCCTAAATGACTAACTCTTTGACTCCTGACTAACTAACTTACTCTCTATCTGACTACTATGCCTTTTTGGCTTACCTTTATACAAAAGGTTATGTTTAACCAATTCTGGTTTAGATCCTTAATCTATTGAACTAAATCCTGAATATCCTCTAAGTCCACTTTTAACTCTAGTAATCCCTAAGAATCCTCTCTAATTCCATGAATCATGACACCACTTTCTAGTCTAAGACTTACAATTGATTTCCAACTCTCTCAATCTCCACTAATCACTCATCATCACTCATGTTCTCCTATATTCGAGATAATTTACAAATATCCTTACAATATCTAATTAATTCATATTCCAATCACTCAAAACATTAATAATTACATACATAGGAATCCAACTTCCTTGAAAACACAAGACCCCCTAATTTAACTAGAATATAATAAATTTGTCGAGCTATATGCTCCTACATCAAACTCCCAAGGTTAAAATAATCATGGTCTCCTGATCATGTGCTTCCGACCTTTGTCTTCCTGGGTCCAATACTTTGTTCTGTAATTTGTCTTTGGTTGCTACTATTGTTTATTGTTGTTCTCCAGGTTTCCACGCTTTATGTGGCTTTGTTCCACTAGATATGCTTTCACAGTTTCCTGCTGTCTTTCTCTTTCTGCTGCTCCTTGGCCTTCTTACTGTTGTTTTCTTCTGAGGCACCTTCATCATCAATCTTATTGTTCTTTCAATATCTATGTCCAATTTATCTTTTGAATGATAATTACTTTTCCATTTGTTGTTGTACTCTATCCACTCATCTTCAAACTGTTGTTTATTGTCTTCGCTTTGAAGTTGTTGGATTCTTACTACCACCCTTTCATCCTTACCCTCTTGTTGTTGTCCAAACAACATTTGTTCAATATCTGTAAATTTACTTTCAAAAAGTAAATTGTCCTCCAATTTCCTTTGTACTTGATTCCCCTCAAATACATCACTATGTTGTTCATCAGTTCCAACATATTTTCCTTTCTCTTCCATCTTTACCTGGCTACTCATATGTGCCAAATTTTTTCCAACATCTACAACAAAACTTGCACTCAAAAAATAATTATTAAAATGAAAAACAAAAGGCCTCAGTGCCTCTTCTTCCTTTGGAAACATTTCAGTATGTTGCTCTGATTTTTCATCCTCTATCAGCACACCAGTATGTTGATTCAACCTCTTTAAAGAATTCTCTAAAGGACTCTCAAAACTGTCAGCAAGTCTCTCTTCCACACCATCTTCTTAAATGATGTCTTTCTGCTCTTGTCCACTATAGTGAACTCCTTCCTCTACAATCACACTGTCATACTCTGAGTTTTCTAGCAAATATTCCAACAATTCAATTTCGCTTTGACACTTCATAAGTACTTCATCATCACTTATAATTCCTGCATTTGTACACAATTTATCAGTTTGAAAAATACAAGGTTCAATAGTCTCAATTGTTGCTTCACATATCAATTCTTCAGATTGATTCTCATCTCCTTCTTTCACAAGAAATTGTTCCTAGATTGTAACAGCTTCAAACATCAATGTATTACAACATTCTTTCTACTACAATAATTCACTGCTTTTCTCATTCAAGAGACATTCGCAATAATTCACTACTTTTCTCATTCAAGAGACATTCTCCATCATTCTTTTCTTCAGAGTATTTATCTTTTGAAATATACTCTTCCATACTTTTGACAACTTCAAAAAACTTCTCATCCTCTCAAAAACCTTCTTTTGTTAGTGACCAATCATCAGATGTCCTTTCTCACTTTGCTAAATCCTTAACATAGACTTCTTATTTCTTAACATCTTTCAATAGATGTCCTTCTTCTTCAATACATTTTTCCTTGATGTCCCTCTATAACCCTTCTTCCAGAGCTATCCTTGTCTCATCATTTGCATTAATATTCTCCTGCATTTATTCTTCATCAATAACATTAATCAAATTCATTAGATTACCTCTCTGAGACAATATTCCTTCATCCTTCATTAGAATAAGATCCTAATCTTCCATCCCTATGACAGCTTTAAATGATTGTCTTCTCTCATTGAGTAAATCATCCATAGACTCTTTCAGTTGTAACCAGTAAGATTCTTCCTCTTCTGAGAAATTTTCTTTGATGCCTTTCACTTCAAGGTATTCATCCATTCTGAAGACATCTTCACAAAGTTGGTTTTCTCCTGCAATACATGCAATCATACACAAACTATCAGTTTTAAAAACACAAGACCTTATGGTCTCACATGATGCTTTAGTCATCATATCTCCTTGATGTCTTGAATTCTCATAATAATTCATAAGATCTTCCACAGATCTCTAGTCTTCATCTTCACCCAGAATTTCACCCTGTTCTGCTTCCCAAATGGAAACTTCCATTTCCAACTCAGCTTCTCTAAGTTTTTCCACCAGCCACTTCACTTGCCTCTGTTGTAACCTTCTCTGTAACTTAGACCACTTCATGACCTTTTTCCTCAAGACCCAACCTAATCTTTTGTTTTCCTCTAGTGTCATCCTTAATACATTGAGTTGATCTTTTAACTCTGCAATCTCCTTATCATGATCCTCTTGACTCATTCTCTTGCCATTTTCCTTGGAATTTTCTTTCTTCACTTTTCTTTTGTTGTGGGCTTCCTCGGAACGTCTTTTATCTCTATTATGACTATCAATAGTCATCTTCTTCTCTATATTCATGATTTCCTCACTCATTTACTATGAGTTGCATTAAAGCCTCTACAACAGCAAGTCCTCCCTGTTGCCACTTACCTCACCAAGCTTTCCTTTGTATTTGGTCTTTTGGCAAGCACTTGGTTCTCTATTCTCTCGAACCTCTTTGATCACTTCCCTCTACTCCTTATAGGCTTCAATTCATCTACACCTTTTAAGAGCACAGATGCCCTCTTGTATTTCAATCACAATGAAAAACTAGGTGTTAGGCCCCTCTACCAATAGTTGTCATATGTCATGATTGACTTGATGAGCTCTGTAATATGTTCATACCTTTTCTTGTTGCAAAGGTTTTCCATATTTTCAAAAAAATAAAAAATTTTAAAAAATGTAAAGAGGGTATACCCTAAAAGAAAAATCAAAAGGTAAAAAGAATAAAAATGGTCGAAAAAATGAACGAAAATGAAACCCAAACAAAAAATAGACCAGGAAAGTGTGCAAGTCTAAATGCCACTACTTTTTCATTTTGTGTAATAAACAATTGTGTGCAGTTTGTTACTTAAGCCACAATTTATGAATAGTCAAACTGTTTAAACTTGGCTAATTCATTTTTCAATTTTATGTTGTATAAATAGAGAATAAATATCTGACCAAATAGTATAATCTTGGCAGATAAGTAGATAGGTAGAGTAAACAAAAAGGAGCTCAACAGTTTAATCTGAGCCCTTGGATGTAATAAGTGTAGATTTAGATAGAAATCATTATGTAAAAGAGGAAGTTGAAGAGGGTTTTCCAGTTTAAGTGCACCCTAATAAACAAGAAAAAATGTTAGGTTTAGGTAGGTAGGGTAGGTAGTTGATGTTCCAGAATCATGTGTCATCAATAATGTCTCTAAATGTGTTAATCTTTCACTTTTTCATCACAAGGCCAAGGCATACACTACATTGAAGACATCACAAGCAAAGCAAAGTCACAATGATTAACTCCCCTTCTCATTTTCCCTAATTATTCACTAATTTCCCCTAAGCACTAAGGTATTTGCTCAATTGGAGGGGCTCAGAGCATTTCTCTGACTTTTGGAGGGACCAGACCCTCGGCCCAATAATTTCAAAAGCTTAAGTACTTAAAACCATCATTCATTAGAAAAAATTCACAATATTACATAAAACCCCTTTTTCCACTAAAATCCTAAGTATAAATGCACAACTTTAATGTTTTTACTTAGCGCTTTCCATTACATTGTCTCATATTAATCTTTGACTTATATTATATAACTCCCGAAAGTTCACCCTATCCCGTATTATTAAATATATTAAAAAAACCCCAAATGTTAAATATCTCGCCCCCGGTTAAATATAACCATAATCCCTATTAAAATAGGATTAATGAGTTAATCAGTAACCCATTAAGAACCTCGTCTTTCCGCTTTATTACACGAGATTAATTAACCCTCTTGGTTAATTAATAACCTCCCTAACCATTCGCAATTGCCTCAATATGATTAATTAGCTATTAATTATATTGGGCCCGCCTACATAAAGTTCCACCATATCACTCGCCCGTCCACCGTTCAATCCCGCCTCCATCATCCAACAGCCGTAATTGATATTGCGCCCCCCCTGGTGACTGCGCTTTAACACGTGATCACCAGGTGTTTTTCATCCCGTACCTCCGCCACGCGTCATTCAATCAATGGGATCACCAGCTCCTGACTAAATACCACCCGATCCCAAAAGCAGTGCGACACCATACCGCTTACCGCCCTCCACATACAACAAACCATCCTATTATGTTTACGTCATTCGTCCGATAATCAAAATCCCCGCCAACCTAGATTTTGCGAATAAAACTAATGAAATGTCATTTTCAATGTTTTATACGGCAAACTGTGTTCCCATGCAAAGCAACGTCCCAATCAACTGCTAAAGCTTTCCAACCGCCACCTGGTCAGAAAATTTGCAGCAATGCACTCTGGAACCTGTCATTCAAGCCACCATTGCACTGTTCACTTCCCCATTATAGGTACTTTTCCAATTTTCACCGAAATCCTGCAAGTTTTGGTTTTACGCTGAAAATTCCACAAGAAACAGCTAAATTCAGTACAAATCCAAACTTTGTTCACTATATAGGTTTCCAAACCTGTTGTTTGGCCTATTTTCTCACAAAAAAGCCAAATTCCTTTTTTGAATCCATAAGAACCAGAAATGGAAACCCCTGCTGTTTTGAACGTCGCACCTCTCAATGCCCCTCACAAGGACCTAGACTATTTGCCTCTTGCAGATAAAGACTTCCAAATAAAGGACCTGTCCACTAACCAGAATCATCTCAAGGCCTTTTGCCAAGCCAGAGACAACTACCCAAATGGCTCAGACATCCTAGGACTGTGGGAATCCAACCTTCCCAGGTATTTTCTTCCTTCAGTCCATGTGTTCCCCGACATAATTCATCAATGCCAGGCAAATTATGATCCAAACCCTTAGAGTTGTTATGTCCCCAAGTCAAACAGTCCTATTCCCCATTACAGCTGCATCCATAAATGAAATGTTACAATTTTCCCCTGGTCAAACCCTAACTCACCTTTCTATGGGATATTTACTTGAGAAATCCGTTGAAATACCTCAATCAGAACTCATTCACATCTACCAAACCTTCATGTTAGAAAAACATCAACCCAAAGGCCCCCCTCATTATGTACAGACCTTTTTCACAGATATGGTCAGACTCATAGTGAATATGATATCTTTAGTTATGGGTTTTAACACTAGTGAATATGTTGATGATATAACCCTAGTATTATTGTCAATTTTTACTCATGGACAGCCACCTGCTGTTAAGTATGACTATGCTTCCTACATTGCCAATAAGATTCATAATCAATTCCTGAGGTTGGACGATGAAGGAGTCTTAAAATACACCACATTCATCTATCATCTTATGTTGTATTATTAGTTAGACAATTTACCTTTTCATTTCAGGAAACTTGACACCAAAGGAAACCCAAGGTCTGTTATCTTTTGGAGTCCCATTTTCCATAAGTCCCTTGAGAACCCTTATACATACAATGAGTTCATTGACCTATTTGTGCATCCTGAAACCACTTTATTGATAGGAGTTTCCCCTCCCGGGATTAGTGGTGATATAAAGAAGATCCTCCAACTCTCCAAGCAATACAGAATAGGTGATTGGTACCTATACAAGAACCATACAGAAATCAGGATCAATGGGTGTGAACTCTGCCCCTTTAAGCTACCAAAGTATGTTCCAATGAGACTCTTTGTATTGGAGTATTTCAGGTAGATGATAAATTCATATTTAGTCCATTTCTGTAATGCCAAGAAGAAAGCTCAGCCTAGAACTAGGAATCGGCTAGGCCCTTTTGTCTACAACACTAGGGATGCATGGAAAGAAGTTGAAATAATTTTAGAAGATCACCTTAGATTACAAAAGAGTTTTGGGTGGGTACCATATGACCCTAACAGCTTTAAATGTGATAGAAGAATGAAGAACAGGTTGCCTCCATACATTCACCATAGGATCCCAGAGATTGAGCAGTTTTCAAACATGGATGAATGGATAGAAGGGACCTTAGTAGAAAATGATAGTAAATAAGTCAATTTTGAGAATGCTATGAGGAATCTTGAGAAAACCCTTGACCTGGATTCTTTTGGACAGGTACCATTCGAGCTATCTCAAAGGTCAGGAATTGGTGCATCAACTACTGGAACCTCTCAGCAACCTCCATAGGAAACTAACACACTAGCTACAGGGTCATCAAAAGGTAAAGAACTAGAAACCAACTTTTAGGTCACAATGTCTCAGTAACCTGAAACCTCTAAAGAACAGGTCCAAACGCCAACTCCTCCAACTCAGACTAATGTAGAAGGACCACCAAGCTTGCAGACTCCTCTAAATGAGGAAAGGATTAAAAAGAGAGATAGGGAAACTACTACCCCTGCCAGTGAACCTTCGAAGTAGCCTGAAACAAAAAGGCAAAGGTTAAATCCCCTTTCAGAGGAGGAATTTTTTGAGGAGACTATAGATAGTCAAAGGAGAGAGGGAATCACTAGTCAGCACACTATTCCAGAGGGAGGAACATCCACTAGCTCACAGAGAGAAAATCTAGAATGGTAGCAAAGTGCAGAAGTATCATCTTTCAGACCACCAATGAAAGATGCCATAGATATCAAGAAATCATTCACAGAAATCAAAGCCAAAAATGATCCATTGAGACTCCAAATTTATAATCAATATTTGAAAATGGCCCCCACAAATCAACAGAGATTAATGTCAGCCTATGACATTAAAGAGAGCAAAATGATAATGAGTTACTTTAAGCCTAAAGTGAAACAACCTAAGTCAGCAGCAGATTACATCAGAACAAATTTGGAGGTCATGGCAAAGGATATTCATCATATGGACCAGATTGAATTGCACAAACGAACTGGAGAGATGGTCTATTCAACCTTGGTTAGTAAGGCAATGATGGCCCATTGATTGCAAAATTCCTTCGATAACACTACAGCTCAACTACACTTAGAGAAAGCCTCCTCCCTGGCCAAAGATAACAAAATAAAGTTTTTAGAAGAAATCATTATTGGATTGGGACATAATCCCAAAGATGTGAAGGGTATAGAAGCATTAATCAAAAAGAAAGATGAAGATATTGTTGCCTTGAGGAAGCAGCTAAAGCTGCCTCCTTCAAGGCATCCACAGACTGTAGAGTTTATAAAGCAAAAATCTGAAAAAGAGTTGATGGGTTTACTTTTAAAGCTTAATGAGGGATTGAATGAAACTGAACAAGCACTGGAAAAGGCACTAAAGGACAAGCAGGGAGCGTTGACTTCCCAGCCTCCTAATGTAATACCAATAGTCTCAGCAGCAGTACCCTCTACACTTGGAACCGCATTAGCACCAAATATTCCACCAGCCATAGCAGAGGTGGTCACAAGGACGGGAACAGCAGCAACAGCAGGGACAGCAAAGGGTAGCAGTGCCAATTTGAACACAGAAGAAGTAATAAAATCAATGGAGGACATGAGATTACAAGTTTTAGAGCTAAAACAAGTAAAAGAACAGCTTGCTAAGCTGGAACGAAGCTATGATCTCTCAAAGATAAATGTTGTAGAAAAAACAAGAGAGATTAAAACATTGGAAAATAAGGTAAAAACATTAGAAAAAGATCTCATTTTGAAAAACCTCTGGCAAAGATCAAGAAAATTCTTTGGGCCAACATCACTTAATCCATAAATGATGTTGGGCCATCCATCCAAGTAATTTTTTAGCAGATTGAATTAGTGAAGACAGCCCTGGAAGAAATTCAAAAGACAAAAGCACAGTTAGGACAAATGCCTGAGGAATCCAACAGGCTCATACATTTTCTGAATACCAGGAATAGAGAATAGCTGGAAGAACTTGTCATTACAAATAAAATAGAAATCATTTTGGAAATCAAAAGGGTATTAACTAAGAAAACTTTGATGCAGAATTTAGAAAGAAGATGTCATGACATGTAGGTGGAGATTAATGCTTTCATGGAGAAGTTTGTTATTTCTCAGAATAAAGGGCTACCAAGTCCTTTAATGATTAATGATAGATTAATGAAGCAGAGAGATTATGTAGATAAGTTGAATAAATATGCAGGCAATCAAGCAAGTTCATTGACAAGTGCCTCAGGAATAAAAGCACTCCCCACAGGCTGAGTTCTCTATGACAGCCTAGAGAACTTATTTTATGTCGAGCATGAGTTGAAACACTTGTTCCCAATTCAGCCCACATTCTTCAGGTATACAGAAACAGATGAAACCCTCAAGAAAACTTCAGAAAACCAAAATACCACAGCCAAAATGGTGGGAAGAAATGCTTGAAATTTTGTAATATATCTGTGGTAAAAGGTAAATTTTAATTTTTACTCCAGTCAATGAGGGTAAATAGGATGAAAAGAGATCAACGGGTAAAGAGTATCAAACGCAGGTAAAGTGTATCAGTAGAAAGATCAAAACATAGCAGCCAGCACATGATTACATCAAGGACAGTAGGAGGCCAAATCATAGGGCTTAACTCCAGCACATTCTCAAGAATAGGGACAACAAACCATTTGGTTGCCTTATCTATCATCTACGAGGTCTTCTAGCCCTATTTTCTTGAAAGATTTGATTAGTCATCTCAGTTTATATGTCTACTTTGTTAAGAGATATTTCATTGTAAAATTTTTGTATAAAGACACCCCCATTCGGATGATTGAGGGTGGATTCTTTGACATTGCTGTAAAACTGATATTTTTGAATAAAAAGTGTTGTTGGACAAATTTTTCATGGCTGGCTGGATGAAGGATTGATGTAAAGGACTTTTCTCGGGATTCATGTGTTGGACATCAAGCAAATAAGTATATTATATCTCATGTGTTAATGTTTTCTAGTTTATTATATTCATTATGTTCCATATCTTAACATTAAACGAAAAAGAATAATTTAGAAAGTGCTTAAGTGCAATCTGTCTTCAATCATTTTTGTTCTCAATGTTTTCTTCTAAACTAGCATAAACAGTGAATTATTAATTGCTCCTGTTTCCTAGTTTATTCATCTTAATCATTTAGTAAAGAATTCTTAATTGCTCTTTATTGATGGTTAGTCATGTTCTACTCTCTTAAAGTATGTTGAAGGATTCTTAATTTCCCTTTAACCCTTTAAGTCCATCTCATCTTCTTAAGTCTCTATTTTCTCCCTGTTTAGCTTTCTTGCCCTGTCAAACCATCCTTTATTGAGAAACCAAATCCAGTTGATCCATTTTCCTTGACTCCATTAGCCCAATGGACTAAACTATTCAATTCTACCCCTTTTCTATTGAACTTCACCAACAAATTCAAACAAAACCCCAAGCTCTAATAACTAGCCTAAAACCTTATAAAATAAAGTTAAAACTTAAAGAGAGAGCCCTCTATGGATACAGATTGGCTAGATTCTGTATCTAAAAGATTGATTTGTGGTTACCTCGGACCCCTTTCCCCTTCTTACAACTTTTGGGAAAATCTGATTGATAACATAGTGGCGACTCCACTAGGGATGGAAATTTGCTATCGTTATTGTTTACTTTATAAACTACAGACGGAGCCTGAAGTTAGCTAGATAGCCTTAGAACTACTCTTGCTTTGCAAGACCATAAGTAGATGAATGTTGCTTCAGTCTATCTCCGGTCTAGTTTATGAACTGAACATAAACCAGTTCCTCAGTTAAACAAATCTTTAGGACTATTCTAAATTAAATTTCAAAACTCCTAAAGAAACATAGAAGTTGTTGATATTAATTCAGAAAATCATAACCAAGAAATCTGGCTTCAGAACGGACTCGTTATACCAAGTCAAATCCTGACCCAAATCCACCACCTATATTTGAGAACCCTAATCTGATCCCTAGAATTCTTAGGAGACAGGAAATCCAATAAAGCATTGCTAGTTCTCAGCCTATTTACAGATCAACCTATTGCTCTGTAAAGTGGGTTTATATTGAGGACGAGCCCTCTGATGAACAGTTTGAAACCTCTTTGTTTGCAACATTTTCTGAGTTTGAATTGAAAAACTTGGTTCACGACCCTGTGTTTATTGAAGATTTAAAATTTGAAGCTGTCAGTGTTGCAATTGATAAACATTTACAAAATTCAATACAATCTGAACTCACTTCTGAACAAACACCTGATCCCTCTACAACCACTACTGCTTCTGCAACTTCTTCATCCATCCCCCTTTCATCTCAACCCCAAAATACTCCACCACAAACCCCTTCTTCTACCCCTCCATCTACAACTCACATTCCTATTGTTACCCCTACCCCATTTGTTGTTTCATCACCACCTCCAGCTATGGCAAACAAGTATACTCCCTTGCACTTACCATCCAACTTGGGTGTTATGCCCCAAGACTATCAAAGTAAAATCACCCAATTTGATGGCACTGGCACCTACACAGCCCAACAACATACCAAAAAAATGACCGACTATTTTGAAATATATGAGATTAATGCTGATGATGTTAAAATGAGGATATTTGTCCAAATTTTAACAAGTGAAGTCAGAACTTGGTTTAGGGCTCTAAGAGCAAATAGCATAACTAACCTAGAAGCCCTTTATACACGATTCTTAAACCATTGGGAGAAGAAGAAAGATCCTCTGCAGATCTTATCTAAATATGAAAATCTTAAGAGAGGAACTCAGGAAACCATGCAAGATTATTGCACTAGGTTTAATGTTGTTTACAATGCAATTCCCCAAAACCTCAGACCCCCACCTGATCTAGCCCTGATCAAGTTCCTAGATGGATTTGATTCAGATATGGCTTTTCAGCTAAGGGAAAGAGCCCCCAGAACCTTAGAAGAAATGCAAAGTATAGTTGTCAGTGTTGAGGCTAATTTGATATCAAAATGTGCCAAGGCTAGAAGTGAAAGAAGGATACCACTCAAAGAAGAATATTCACCTATAGATCAAAAACTGGATGCAATAATCAAATGAATGGAAAGATTAGGGGACAAAGTAGAAAGAACAGAAAGAAAATCACCTTGGGAGGGTGTGCAGGCCAATACAGGAAGAAATCCAAATTTCCAGGAAAACCAAAATCCAATTATTGCTAAAACTGGCCCTGATCAGAACATTAGACCCCCTTTCCAAGAGAATTACATAGAAGCTTCCAGCTCCAAGGATCCCCCTGAGGACACTCAGATAAACCTAATGAGGCTTAATGATGAAGGAGAAGTGTTTTTAACTCAAGAAAATCAGGAGGCTCATGTCAATAAACAATTTCAAACCCAATCAGGAGAATCATTTGACTTCAAGGAGGGATATGACATAGCTATCTACAAAGTGCACAAACAATATAATTTGAGAAGTAGAAGAATTGATGTCCCTGATAACAACAAATAGAAAGGCCCAAAACAACCAGCCAAAGGAAAAGTGGTACCTCCACATGTACAAATTTTGTCCAGACCTAACAATAACCCCTCTGGTCCAATAATAGAAAACATATCTGACAATCAACAGAATAATAGAGACTCTTCCATTCCCCTTACCTCTAAGGTAACTGTGGAAAAACCTACAAAACTCAATTTAAGAGAAAATGCAAATACTAACCCTACTCATGAAAAAGACAAAAACACTGAAAATCCAGAAAATAGAGAAAATCCAATTGTTCAAAATACTAAATCCCAAACTAAAAAACCTTTCAATCTGGAAGCCGAAGTGGGAAAATTAAAGGTGGTTGTTCCATTGTCAGAACTAGCTAAACATGATGCCTACCAAGAACAAATTAACCAATCACTCAAAATAACTGGAACCGAAGATTCTGTAAAAATTTTTGATGACCAACCAGAACTAATCTTCAGCCCTGAAGTGAATGGGAAACACCTAGAAGGAAGTGTGCCTCCCTTCTATGTGAGTCTAAATATTCATGACAAAATCCTCCATAATGCTATGTTCGATTCTGGGGCATCTCACAATTTAATGCCCAAATCTGTAATGGAGAAATTAGATCTTGACATCACCAGGCCTTACAAAGATCTCTTTTGTTTTGGTTCAAGCCAAGTGAGATGTTTAGGGTTAATAAAAGACTTGTGTGTTTCTTTAGTCTAGTATCTTGCTAAAACAATCTTGATGGATATAGTAGTAGCTGATATTCCTCCAAAATATGGGATGTTGTTATCTAAGTCCTAGGGTGCCAAACTCCAAGGATCACTACAGTTGGACATGTCTTATGCTACAATCTTTGTTTTCGGCCAACCTAAGGAGCTATATCAAGAGACATTAATGAAATATGTAGTAAGTAGCCAGGAGAAACCACAAAATTTCCCTATCTACTATTTACACTCAAATATGGATTCATTTATTCTCTATAATGCCGAATCAATCCTGCCAATATTGAACAAGTGTTAATAGCAGAACCAAAATAAATTGAAATAGGAGAAACAAGTGTTCTGATCTAGGAAATCTCAGATACCAATGATCAATCAGATGGCACAGATAAGCTTGATAAGAACAAAAAATTGAAACCCCCAGCTAAACAAATTCCCATTACCCCTTACACTGATTATGTCCATGAAATTCTCTGGCACTTAGAGTTTGATGGTTCTGTAAATAAATTAGGGGCAGGAGCAGGAATTTGGGTGCATAACTTAGAAAATGACCATGTTGAAGGACATGCCTACAGGCTTAATTTTAAATGCACCAATAATATGGCGGAGTATAAAGCTCTTTTGCTAGGACTTAAAATTGTAAAAAGATTAGGAGCAATTAGAGTTTCTCTTATAGGTGATTCATAATTAATTATCAATTAGATTAAAGGAAAGTACCTTACTAGAGATACCAGATTAGGATACTATAGGGGAACAATGATAGAGATTCTTAATACTTTTCTGGAAACTTAGCTTGCAGTAGTATCTAGGAAGCATAACTTACATGCTCATATTCTGGTCGTGTTTTCCAGTACTTGTAAATTACCATTTGAGCCCAACCACCAGTTCACTGTGGAAATTAGGCATAGGCCTGCCATCCCTGACAATGTAAAGAACTGGCAAGTTTTTGACAATGATGAGCAAATAAATAATTTTCTGACTTTAGATAATGAATTTTCTCATAGTCACATAGATATTGATGCTACTAAACAAATAGATGAAGTAAATGCCAATATGATAGAAGACAGTTCCATTCAAATGCTTCACCCCACAACTTTCACCAAACAGGAAGTTCAAGACTTAAAACAGTTGGACCTTGCTGAGATAAATGGAGAGGAAATAGAGGTCATAGATCTAAAATATAACCACTTGCCTAAGGGATTAACTCCTCTAGAGGACCTCTTTGACTCCAATGACATTCCTAAGAAACCAAAGATGGAACCACTAAAAGCAAACATTGAAGAGTATAACTTAGGAACAGAAGAAAATTCTAAAATGGTAAAACTATCAAAGTCCTTACCCCCTAACCAAAAGTTAAAATATTAACTCATGAGAGAATTCCAGGATGTCTTCGCCTAGAGTTATGAGGATTTGAAAGCATATGATACCTCAATAATTCAACATACCATACCTTTGAAGGAAGACCAGAAACCATTTAAACGGAAACTCAGAAGAATCAACTCTATCTTACTACCACTAATTGAGAAAGAGATTAAATGTACGTATGAGGTAGGGTTAATTGCACCAATCATATTTTTAGAGTGGGTATCTAATTTAGTACCAACTAAGAAGAAAACTAGTGAAATTAGATTATGTGTAGACCTGAGAAATCTAAACAAAGTTTCTTTAAAGGATAATTACCCTTTACCTAAGATGGATCATATTTTACAAAGGGTAGTGGGAGCCTCTAGGATTTCACTTTTGGATGGATTTTCAGGGTATAACCAGATTTTAGTTCACCATGATGATCAGGGAAAAAGCTTCCTTTACCACTACATGGGGTACATTTATGTACATTAAAATGCCTTTTGGACTTAAAAATGCAGGAGCTACTTTTCAAAGAGCAATGGACATTGCATTTGCTAAAGAGATTCATGATTTTCTTGTCATATACTTAGATGACTTAACTGTTTTTTCCAAGTCAGATAAGCAGCATCTAGATCATCTCAGACAAGTGTTTCTCAAATGCAGGAAATATGGTATCTCTTTAAATCCTAAAAAATCTTTATTTGGTCTTGAAGAAGGTAAGCTTTTAGGGCACATTATCTCAAAGGATGGCATTCAAATTGATCCTGCCAGAATATAAGCAATATTGTAGATACCTCATCCTAGAAGCATCAAGGAACTTCAAGCTTTCTTAGGAAAGATAAACTTTTTGAGAAGATTCATAAATAATTTAGCAGAATTAATTAGGTTACTCAATAACATGTTAAAAAAGGATTCAAGTATAAAATGGACGGTAGAAGCCAAACAAGCATTTGAAGAAATTAAGATGGCTTTGACCAGAACATCGGTCCTTACAAGTCTCCAATTCGATAGAGATTTCATAATTTATTATTTTGCCTCAGAGCACATTATAGCAGCTATTTTGCTACCAAAAGGATAACCAAGGATGTGAAAAACCCATAGCCTTTTTTAGTAAAGCACTTAGAGATGCATCACTCAAGTATAAAATCATGGAAAAAAGGCATTTGCACTAGTTAAAGCAATTAAGGACTTTAGAGTTTACATACTGTATTCTCATGTGATAGCCTATGTACCAAATGTTGTTGTCAAGGACATCCTAACTCAGGATCGAATTGAGGGCAAAAAAGGTAAATGGATTGCTACCATTTTAGAATATGATATTGAAATAAAACCTACTAGATTGATAAAAGGACAGGGATTGGCTAAACTCATAACAGAAACAAACTGCCAAGCCTTGGACATTAATGAATTGGACAGCGAACAAGAGATGGTGACTCCACAGATCAGCCAAGCCTTCAAATATTCCCCTTGGTATGTTGATATAATCTATGTGTTACAAAACCTGCAGGCTCCTCCAAGGTTGTCCAGAACAAAAAGTAGATTTTTAAAAATGAAAGCTTTAAAGTTTTGCATTGTAGATAGTGCTCTTTTTTGGAAAAATCATGAAGGGGTCTTATTGAATTGTTTACTAAAGAATGAAGCTGACAAGACACTTCAAGATTTTCATGCAGGAGATTGTGGTGGACACCTCTACTGGAAATCGACTGCATATAAGATCTTAAGGGCTAGTTTCTATTGGCCAACCTTGTTCGCTGATGTGAAAAAATTTGTTACCTCTTGCCATAAATGCCAAATTTTTGAGGGAAAGAGAAAACTATTACCTTTACCCCTGAAACCTATCTCTACTGAAAAACCATTTCAACAATGGGGTCTTGACTTCATTGGAGAAATCCACCCTCCCTCCTTTGGACATCACAAATAAATCCTTATTTCCACTGATTACTTTACCAAATGGATAGAAGCCATACCTTCCAGACAGGCCACAGATGCAGTATTCATAGGATTCCTAGAAACCAACATATTATCCAGATTTGGATGCCCCATAAAAACCATAGCACACAATGCTGCAGCATTTAAATCACGAAAGATGATCAGATTTTGTAATAAATACCATACTACCTTAGGCCATTCCACAGCATATTATCCACAAGGAAATGGATTAGCTAAATCCTCTAGCAAAAGCCTTATTAACATCATTAAGAAACTATTGGAAGAAATCAAAAAGACTTGGCATAAGAATCTGATCAATGCACTATGGGCAGACAGATTGACAACTAAAAAATCCATTGGCACTATTTCTTATGAATTAGTCTATGGCATGGAGGCAGTATTTCCTTCATCGTTGGGAGTTCCTGTTATGAAACTACTGCAAGAAGCTCAAGTGGAACCCAATGATATCCAAAGGAGGATTAATCAGACCATAAATTTGCAGTAGACCAGAGAGGAAGTGTATCAGAGATCCCAAATATGGCAGGAAAAAATCAAGAGGATATTTGATAGAAGAACTAAAGCAGAAGACTTCCATCCTAGAGACAAAGTGTTGAGATGGGATTCCAGAAGAGAAGACAAGGGGAAACATGGGAAGTTTGACTTCCTATGGAAAGTTCCATATATTATCCAGGCTCTACAAGGAAACAATACATATTATTTAAAGAACTTGGATGGTACATCATCAGAAGCAGGACCAATCAATGGTCATATCATAAAACATTATTTTGATCCTACCTATTAAGTTAAACATGATGATTAACGTGTACATACTATATCCTTTTGAAATGTCACAATTTGTATTGGACAGTGACTTTTGGAGTTGAAGCCCGAAGAGAAGGCCCTAAGCTTCAGAAGTATCATTGTCATATATACAATAAAGCAACAAGAAAAGAAGATTGCATAATACAGTCAAGGTCATCCAAAGGCTATCTGATCTACTATTCTTGACTTTTCATCAAGAAAAGCCATCCCCAAGTGGAGCCAGTGTCATGCCCCTATACCAATAGGTGTCATATGTCATGATTGATTTGATGAGCTCTGTAATATGTTTATACCTTTTCTTGTTGCAAAGGTTTTCCATATTTTCAAAAAATCAAAAAATTTTAAAAATGTAAAGAGAGTATACCCCAAAAGAAAAATCAAAGGGTAAAAAGAATAAAAATGAACAAAAATGAAACCCAAACAAAAAATAGACCAGGAAAGTGTGCAAGTCTAAATGCCACTACTTTTTCATTTTGTGTAATAAACAATTGTGTGCAGTTTGTTACTTATGCCACAATTTATGAATATTCAAACTGTTTAAACTTGGCTAATTCATTTTTCAATTTTATGTTGTAGAAATAGAGAATAAATATCTAACCAAATAGTGTAATCTTGGCATATAAGTAGATAGGTAGAGTAAATAAAAAGGAGCTCAACAATTTAATCTGAGCCCTTGGATGTAATAAGTGTAGATTTTAATAGAAATCATTATGTAAAAGAAAAGAAAGTTGAAGAGAGTTTGCTAGTTTAAGTGCACCCTAATAAAGAAGAAAAAATGTTAAGTTTAAGTAGGTAGGGTAGGTAGTTGATGTTTCAGAATCATGTGTCATCAATAATGTCTCTAAATGTGTTAATCTTTCACTTTTTCATCACAAAGCCAAGGCATACACTACATTGAAGACATCACAAACAAAGCAAAGTCACAATGATTAACTCCCCTTCTCATTTTCCCTAATTATTCACTAATTTCCCCTAAGCACTAAGGTATTTACTAAATTGGAGGGGCTCAGAGCATTTCTCTGACATTTGGAGGGACCGAACCCTCGGCCCAATAATTTCAAAAGCCTAAGTACTTAAAACCATCATTCATTCACTCTTATAAGCCTTTTCCTAAGTAAAATCTCATTTTACTTAGGAAAAAATTCACAATATTACATAAAACCCCTTTTTCCACTAAAAGCCTAAGTTTAAATGCACAAATTTAATGTTTTTACTTGGCACTTTCCATTACATTGTCTCATATTAATCTCTGACTTATATTATATAACTCCCAAAATTTCACCCTATCCCGTATTATTAAATATATTAAAAAACCCCCAAATGTTAAATATTCTGCCCCTGGTTAAATATAACCATAATCCGTATTAAAATAGGAATAATGAGTTAATCAGTAACCCATTAAGAACCTCGTCTTTCCGCTTTATTACATGGGATTAATTAACCCTCTTGGTTAATTAATAACCTCCCTAGCCATTCGCAATTGCCCCGTTATGATTAATTAGTTGTTAATTATATTGGACTCACTTACATAAAGTTCTGCCGTATCACTCGCTCGTTCATCGTTCGATCCCGCCTCCATCATCCAACGGTCGTCGTTGATATCGCGCCCCCCCTAGTTACCGCACTTTAACGTGCGATCACCAGGCAGTTTTCATCCCACACCTCCGCCACGTGTCATTCAATCAACGGGATCGCTGGCTCCTGACTAAATACCACTCGATCCCAAAAGCGGTGCGACACCATACCGCTTACCACCCTCCACATACGACAAACCGTCCTATCATGCTTACGTCATTCATCCGATAACCAAAATCCCCACTAACCTAGATTTTGCAAATAAAACTAATGAAATGTCATTTTCAATGTTTTATACCGCAAACTGTGTTATCATGCAAAGCAACATCCTAGTCAACTGTTAAATCTTTCCAACAACCACCTGGTCAGAAAATTTGCAGTGACGCACTCAGGAACCTGTCATTCAACCGCCATTGCACTGTTCACTTCCTCATTACAGGTATTTATCCAATTTTCACCGAAATCCTGCAAGTTTTGGTTTTATGCTGAAAATTCCACAAGAAACAGCTAAATTCAGTACAAACCCAAACTTTGTTCACTATATAGGTTTCCAAACCTGCTGTTCAACCTATTTTCTCACAGAAAACCCAAATTCCATTTCTGAATCCACAAGAACCGGAAATGGAAACCCCTATTGTTTTGAACATCGCACCTCTCAATGCCCCTCACAAGGACCTAGACTATCTGCCTCTTGTAGATAAAGACTTCCAAATAAAGGACCTGTAAACTAACCAGAATCATCTCAAGGTATTTTTCCAATCCAGAGACAACTACCTAAATGGCTCAGACATCCTGGGACTATGGGAATCCAACCTTCCTACGTATTTTCTTCCTTCAGTCCATGTGTTCCTTGATATAATTCATCAATACCAGGCAAATTATGATTCAAACCTAAGAGTTGTTATGTCCCCAAGTCAAACAGTCATATTCCCCATTATAGTTGTATCCATAAATGAAATGTTACAATTTTCCCCTGGTCAAACCCTAACTCCCCTTTCTATGGGATATTTACTTGAGAAATCCGTTGAAATACCCCAATCAGAACTCATTCGCATTTGTCAAACCTTCATGTTAGAAAAACATCAACCCAAACGCCCCCCTCCTTATGTACAAACCTTTTCACAGATATGGGCAGACTCATAGTGGATATGATATCTTTAGTTATGGGATTTAACACTAGTGAATATGTTGATGATATAACCCTAGTGTTATTGTCAATTTTTACTCCTGGACGGCCACCTGCTGTTAAGTATGACTATGCTTCCTACATTGCCAACAAGATTCATGATCAATTCCTAAGACTAGACGATGAAGGAGTCTTCAAATACACCACATTCATCTATCATCTTATGTTGTATTATCAGTCAAACAATTTTCCTTTTCATGTCAAGAAACTTGACACCAAAGGAAACCCAAGGTCTGCTATCTTTTGGAGTCTCATTTTCCATAAGTCCCTTGAGACCCCTTATACTTAAAATGAATTCATTGATCTATTTGTGCATCCTGCAACCACTTTATTAACAGGATTTCCCCCTCCCAGGATTAGTGGTGATATAAAGAATATCCTTCAACTCTCCAAGCAATACAAAATAGATGATTGGTACCTATACATGAACCATACAGAAATCGAGATCTATGGGTGTGAACTCTGCCCCTTTAAGCTACCAAAGTTTTTTCCAATGAGACTCTTTGCATTGGAGTATTTCATGCAGATGATAAATGCATATTTAGTCCATTTTTGTAATGCCAAGAAGAAATCTCAACTTAGAATTAAGAATCAGCTAGGCCCTTTTGTCTGTAACACTAGGGATGCATGGAAAGAAGTTGAAATAATTTTAGAAGATCACCTTAGATTACAAAAGAGTTTTGGGTGGGTACCATATGACCCTAACAGCTTTATATGTGATAGAAGAATGAAGAACAGGTTGTCTCCATGCATTAACCATAGGATCCCAGAGATTGAGCAGTTTGCAAAAATGGATGAATGGATAGAAGGGACCTTAGTAGAAAATGATAGTGAATAGGTCAATTTTGAGAATGTTATGAGGAATCTTCAAAAAACCCTTGACCTAGATTCTTTTAGGCTGGTACCATTCGAGCTATCTCAAAGGTCAGGAATTGGTGCATCCACTGTTGGAACCTCTCAGCAACCTCCATAGGAAACCATCACACCAGCTACAAGGTCATCAAAAGGTAAAGAACGAGAAACCAGCTTTCAGGTCACAATGTCTCAGCAACCTGAAACCTCCAAAGAATAGGTCCAAACGCCAACTCCTCCAACTCAGACTAATGTAGAGAGACCACCAAGCTTGTAGACTCCTCTAAATGAGGAAAGGAGTAAAAAGAGAGATAGGGAAACTACTACCCCTGTCAGTGAATCTTCAGAGCAACCTGGAACAAAAAGGCAAAGGTTAAATCCCCTTTTAGAGGAGGAACTTGTGGAGGAGACTACAGATAGTCAAAGGAGAGAGGGAATCACTAGTCAGCACACTATTCTAGAGGGAGGAACATCCACTAGCTCACAGAGAGAAAAGCTAGAATGGAAGCAAAGTGCAGAAGTATCATCTTTCAGACCACTAATGAAAGATGCTATAGATATCAAGAAATCATTCACAGAAATCAAAACCAAAAATGATCCATTGAGACTCCAAATTTATAATCAATATTTGAAAATGGCCCCCACAAATAAACAGAGATTAATGTCACCCTATGACATTAAAGAGGGAAAAATGATAATGAGCTACTTTAAGCGTAAATTGCAACAACCTAAGTCAGTAACATATTATATCATAACAAATTTGGAGGTCATGGCAAATAATATTCATCCTATGGACCAGATTGAATTGCACAAACAAACTGGAGAGATGGTATATTCAACCTTGGCTAGAGAGGCAATGATGGCCCATCGATTGCAAAATTCCTTGGATAACACTACTGCTCAACTACACTTAGAGAAAGCCTCCTCCCTGGCGAAAGATAACAGAATAAAGTCTTTAGAAGAAATCATTATTGGATTGGGACATAATCCCAAAGATATGAAGGGTATAGAAGCATTAATCAAAAAGAAATATGAAGATATTGTTGCCTTGAGGAAGTAGCTAAAGCTGCCTCCTTCAAGGCATCCAAAGATTGTAGAGATTAGAAAGCAAATATTTGAATAAGAGTTGATGGATTTACTTTTAAAGCTTAATGAGAGATTGAATGAAACTGAACAAGCACTGGAAAAGGCACTGAAGGACAAGCAGGGAGAGTCAACCTCCCAACCTCCTGATGTAATACCAGTAGTCTCAGCAGCAATACCCTCTACACTTGGGACCGCATTAGCACCAAATATTCCACCAACCATAGCAGAGGTGGTCACAGGGACAGGAACATCAGCAACAACAGGGACATCATAGGGCAGCAGTGCCAATTTGAACACAGAAGAATTAATAAAATCAATGGAGGACATGAGATTACAAGTTTTAGAGCTAAATCAAGTAAAAGAACAACTTGCTAAGTTGGAACGAAGATATGATCTCTCAAAAATAAATGTTGTAGAAAAAAAAAGAGAGATTAAAACATTGGAGAATAAGGTAAAAACATTAGAAAAAGATCTCACTTTTGAAAAACCTCTGGCAGAGATCAAGAAAATTCTTTGGGCCAACATCACTCAATCCATAAATGATGTTTGGCCATCCATCCAAGTAATTTTTGAGAATATTGATCTAGTGAAGATAGCCCTAGAATAAATTCAAAAGACAAAAGCACAGTTAGGACAAATGCTTGAAGAAGCCAACAGGCTCATACATTTTTTGAATACCAGGAATAGAGAATAGCTAGAAGAACTTGGTATCACAAATAGAACAGAAACCATTTTGGAAATCAAAAGTGTATTAACTAAGAAAACTTTGATGTAGAATTTAGAAAGAAGATGTCATGACACGTAGGTGGAGATTAATGCTTTCATGGAGAAGTTTGCTATTTTTCAGAATAAAGGGCTACCAAGTCCTTTAGTGATTAATGATAGATTAATGAAGCAGAGAGATTATGTAGATAAGTTGAATAAATATGCAGGCAATCAAGCAAGTTCATCGACAAGTGCCTCAAGAATAAAAGCACTCCCCACAGGCCGAGTTCTCTATGACAGCCTAGAGAACTTATTTTATGTCGAGCATGAGCTGAAACACTTTTTCCCAATTCATCCCACATTCTTCAGGTATATAGAAATAGATGAAACCCTCATAAAACTTTAGAAAACCAGAATACCACAGCCAAAATGTTGGGAAGAAATGCTTGAAATTTTGTAATATATGTGTGATAAAAGGTAAATTTTGATTTTTACTACAGTCAATGAGGGTAAAGCGACTGAAAAGAGATCAACATGTAAAGAGTATCAGACGCAGGTAAAGTGTATCGGTAGAAAGATCAAAATAGAGCAGCCAGCACATGATCCCATCAAGGACAGTAGGAGGCCAAATCATAGGGCCTAACTCCAACACATTCTCAAGAATAGGGACAGCAAACCATTCGGTTGCCTTATATGTCATCTACGAGGTCTTCTAGCCCTATTTTCTTGAAATATTTGATTAGTCATCTCAGTTTATATGTCTACTTTGTTAAGAGATATTTCATTGTAAAATTTTTGTATAGACACCCCCATTCGGATGATTGAGGGGGGATTCTTTGACATTGTTGTAAAACTGATATTTTTGAATAAAAAGTTTTTTTGGGCAAATTTTTCATGGTTGGTTGAATGAAGGATTGATGTAAAGGACTTTTCTCAGGATTCATGTGTTGGAAATCAAGCAAATAAGTATCTTATATCTCATGTCTTAATGTTTTCTGGTTTATTATATTCGTTATGTTCCATATCTTAACATTAAACGAAAAAGAACAATTCAGAAAGTGCTTAAGTGCAATATGTCTTCAATCGTTTTTGTTCTCAATGTTTTCTTCTAAACTAGCATAAACAATGAATTCCTAATTGCTCTTGTTTCCTAGTTTATTCATCTTAATCATTTAGTAAAGAAATCTTAATTTCTCTTTATTGATGGTTAGTCATGTTCTACTCTCTTAAAGTATGTTGAAGGATTCTTAATTTCCCTTTAACCCTTTAAGCCCATCCCATCTTTTTAAGTCTCTATTTGCTCCCTGTTCAGCTTTCTTACCCTGTGAAACCATCCTTTATTGAGAAACCAAATCTAGTTGAGCCATTTTCCTTGACTCCATTAGCCCAATGGACTAAACTATTCAGTTCTACCCTTTTGCTATTGAACTTCACCAACAAATTCAAAAAAAACCCCAAGCTCTAATAACTAGCCTAAAACCTTATAAAACAAAGTTAAAACTTAAAGAGAGAGCCCTCTCTGGATACAGATTGTTTAGATTCTATATCTAAAATATTGGTTTGTGGTTACCTTGGACCCCATTTCTTACAACTTCTGGGAAAATCTGAGTGACAACAATAGGTTCTGACCACCTCTTCTTTCACTCAGAAAATCTTACTATCTTTCTTCATCCCTTAGCAATTCTACCCACATCCTCTGTGGAATTTCCTTTATGATATTCTCATGAGCTGCAACAAAACCTCTGTAGTAACAAGTCTCCTTCTTGCTACACATGCCTCGCTAAGCTTCTCTCCTCTGAGCCTAGTCTTTTGACATCTCTTTGGTTCTATCCTCTGGAACCAATTGAGCACTCCTTGCTCTAGGTTGCTGCAATCTTCTCACCTGTTATCTTCAAGACCTCTGCATGATCTTGTTCTACCATTCACCTGCACTTTGAATGGATTGTTCTATGTTTCCTTTACATCTACAATTTTGCTACACTTTATCTCTGTGTGCCTATTGTTTGTCATATTTAAAATCTGATCTCCTCTTGCCTGTATACATACCTTCAAAACATAAATCTATTTTAAGAATTCTTACATGCAGAATTTCCTTGTTCTGCTCTGATACCAAATGATGCCAGCCTAAGCTGCAAATAACCCAATGATGCAGCCTAAGCCGCATATACCCACAATATGCAAATTACGTTTTCATGTCACACTATGTGTGTCCTAAGATAAACACCAATATCAATGGTGAAAGCCCACTTTATCAAAGTTTAAGTCTTTAAGCGGAAATATTTTCGGTTCTCTCTTAATCCTTATAACTCAACCCTTCGATTGATTTTATTAACCGAGTATGTCAACCATACCATGGTCTTCAAACTTTGGTTAAACTCAAACTTAACCCATAAAATATTAATCCACTTATTTCTATTATAATTTTTGTATAATAGAAATATCTCATAAACCACACTTAAACCTTACCTTTCCACAATTTCACAAACCTTTGCACATACATCGATGCTCTCCTTAGCGCGCCAAATTTTCGTCGTCGATCTCGTTCCTCGATCCGACCCCTTATCACGTCACCTGATCATTAACTAACCCGGATGATCTCTATCGTTGATCTGTGTTTGGTCAATTTAGTGTTTCCTAAATTGCTACATTAATTATCAATCCGGGATTCGTAAGCTAATGAAGTGTGGCGCACTATATGTGCAAGATAACCTATTCCTTAATTTTCGTCGTTTTTGATTTTTATTTTGTTTTGGGGGTTTTTATCTTTGTTTGTCTCCTAATGTGAATGGAAATAACTATAGAAGGCAAGTATGGATGTAGATTTTAAGGCAATGATGTTCTCTATAATGATTTCCAGATCTTAACACTTCAGAGGGTCTTAGAACATACTAGTAATGAAATTAATACTTGAAAAAGAACGAAAATGTGCTACTATTATGATCAAACAAATAGAGAACTATTGATCATGAAACCATTATCCCCGCTGCTATCTAAATACAGAAAAAATGAATTAAGCTATTGCACTCAAGCAAATCGAAAATTTCAATCTAATAAAAGTAAAAGCAATTCACATCATTCATAGTTCGATACCTCACTAGGTAGTCTAAGCTATGGCTTTCGAAGATAATGTCAATCATATGAGCGAATTGATGTCTAATAGCAGAGAAGTAAAACTAAAATCAAATCACATCATTCATAGTCTGATTCCTCGCCAAGTAGTCTAAGCTATGGCTTTCGGAGATAATCATCAATAACATGAGCAATATGATTATCTAATTAAAAAAAAGTAAAACTAAAATGAAATCACATAAATCATAGTCTGATTCCTCGCCAAGTAGTCTAAGCTATGGCTTTCGGAGATAATCATCAATAACATGAGCAATCTAATTATCTAATTGTAGAAAAGTAAAACTAAAATCAAATCACATGAATCATAGTCTGATTCCTCGCCAGGTAGTCTAAGCTATGGCTTTCGGAGATAATAATCAATGACATAAGCAATCTGATATCTAAACTAACTAGTAAAGCAATTAAATAAAACTGAAGTCAAAGCATCACTGGAATATAAAGAAAGTAAAGTCGGCATAGAAGCTAATTCCATGTCACTAGCTATTGCAAAAAAACTATATGAAAACGCCCGGGCCTACTCTAACCTGAAACACACACACACTGATCAGTGTTAACAGCAATATACAAAGCTTGTAAAATCATGAACATAAACGAAATGTTAATACCATGGATGAAATATATACACATGTGGATAATTATGAAGCATGTGTAATAGAAATAAGGAAACAGTATATGAAAACTGTACAGCAACAAGGAAAATAAAACCTCAGTGTGCAGGGGCCCTCTGTACAGCCTCGGTCAAGAGGCTACCAATCCAAAAGTATGCTCACATAGTCATAAAAATAGAGTTTCCTTTATATTTCAAAACAGTGTTACCATAGTGGGACTAGTGTCACGGCACAGTAAACTTAACAGCAAAATTACATTCAAAAAAAGACTAAAACTATGCGTACAGAAACGCGTTATTTATAACAAAAACTTCATAATTATCTTCCTGCGAAACTACATCAACAGAAGACATGTAAAAGACAGCCTCCATGGATTTAGCATAATGGTTGCCGAGATTATTAAATCTATCGAAAGTGACTGTTGGATTCACGTCATGGGGTAGTCTATAGGTGGCAACATGACCCCAGGGATCCAGGAACGATCACGAATCCTCCAGAACCCTTCACGCAGTTGAAAACAGAGTCCAACTGCCGTAGGACTCCTTCGCTAGATCATCCTTTGACCACCGTTGACCACAGCTCTCCTTGATGAATCCGGCTAGACCAATAGGACCTGATCCATGTCCAGGTCATTTCTAACTTGCCCACGTGTCTGGTTTTGTTGAATGACACCTGCAACCTAGAGTTTAAAAAAAACAGTTGCGGAAAGTGACTGCATTCCGAAGCTCATAAGAAAAATATAATTCAAACAACAAACACAAAACATAGTTAGAAAACCACTTTTAAATGCCCATTTTATACTCAATATGCAATGATTTTGACAGCTCATGAGGTCTAGATGGGTGGAAAAATTTTAGGAAAGTGTGTAGGAGATAGGCAAGTTCAGGGCTCAACAATCTGCTTTGCCCAATCCAACGGTTGTCGCATCACCCGATCGCCAACTAGCTTGGTTGATCTCCACTATTGATCAATCCTACTTGATCCAACGGTTATCGCACAATCTCGCGTGGAATTGTGCACGACCGATATCAGGTCGAGAGCATGTGAGAAAAGTGGTTTTCTCTTTCCATTGTGTGCTATGTGTCAACATCTAAAGGTAATCGCGTGAAATTTTAAAGACCGCTTACGACATTTAGGGCGCGCTATAAACTGCTTACCCCTTGCAAGTACCAATTCATCCTTCTTCAACCACGTGGGTTTAATCTTTTTCGTTCATCTTCTTAAATTTATTTCGCACCACTTAATCTTATCCGTCTATTGCACACAACCTCATCCATTGATCTAATGGATCCAACAGTTCATGTGCATTGTTACGTTCTTTTTCTTCTTACTGTATAATCACCCATTTGGCTTTTTGCTTGTGTATTTATTTTGGCCTCATGATCTTCACTTGTTCTGATCTCGATCTCCGCTCGCGCCTTTATGCTTCCTTCACCTTCTTTGTAACATTAAAGGCTTTCTCCAATATAGTCTCTGTGTAAAACCATAACACTCCTCTCTACACTTCTTCTCTAATTCTGCACACTTGCAACCTATGTTATGTAGAATTACTCAAGTTCACACACAACTTATAATTCAAATACACATCACACAAACTCAAAATTGAGTTATCTGTATTAATAAATAGAAATTTAAACAAGAATTTCTTCCTCGGCCTAATTTTAAATATTAGTGGCCTTTCCTTTCGTGCCCGTAGGCCTAAATGAATGACTCTCTAACTCATGACTGACTAGCTTACTCTCTACCTGACTACTATGCCTTTTTGGCTTACATTTATACAAAAGGTTCTATTTAACCAATTCTGGTTTAGATCCTTAATTTGCTGAACTAAATCCTGAATATCCTCTAAGTCCACTTTTAACTCCAATAATCCCTAAGAATCCTCTCTAGTTACACGAATCATGACACCACTTTCTATTCTAAGACTTACAATTGATTTCAAAGTCTCTAAATCTCCAATAATCACTCATCATCACTCATGTTCTCCTACACTTGATATCATTTACAAATGTCCTCACAATATCTAATTAATTCCTATTCCAATCACTCAAAACATTAATAATTACATACATAGGAATCCAAATTCCTTGAAAACACAAGATCCCCTAAGTTAACTAGAATATAATGAAATTGTTGAGCTGTATGCTCCTGCATCAGACTCCCAAGGTTAAAATAATCATGGTCTCTTGATCATGTGCTTCCAACCTTTGTCTTCCTGGATCCCATACTTTGTTCTGTAATTTGTCTTTGGTTGTTGTTGTTTTTTGTTGTTGTTCTCTAGGTTTCCACACTTTATGTTGCTTTGTTCCACTAGCTATGTTTTCATAGTTTCCTGTTCTTTTCTTCTAAGGCACCTTCATAATCAATTTTATTATTCTTTCCATCTCTATGTCCAATTTATCTTTTGAATGATAATTACTTTTCCATTTGTTGTTGTACTCTGTCCACTCATCTTCAAACTATTGTTTGTTGTCTTCGCTTTGAAGTTGTTGGATTCTTACTGCCACCCTTTCATCCTTACCCTCTTGTTGTTGTCCAAACAACATTTGTTCAATATCTGTAAATTTACTTTCAAAAAGTAAATTGTCCTCCAATTTCCTTTGTACTTGATTCCCCTCAAATACATCACTATGTTGTTCATCAGTTCCAACATATTTTCCTTCCTCTTCCATCTTTACTTGTTTGTTCATATGTGCCAAATTTTCTCCAGCATTTGCAACAAAAACTGCACTCGCAAAACAATTATTAAAATGAAAAACATAAGGCCTCAGTGCCTCTTCTTCCTTTGGCAACATTTTAGTATGTTGCTCTAATTTTTCCTCCTCTATCAGCACATCAGTATGTTGATTCAACCTCTTTAAAGAATTCTCTAAAGGACTCTCGATACTGTTAGCAAGTCTCTCTTCCACACCATCTTCTTCAATGATGTTTTTCTGCTCTTGTCCACTATAGTGAACTCCTTCCTTTGCAATCACATTGTCATACTCTGAGTTTTCCAGCAAATATTCCAACAATTTAATTTTTCTTTGACACTTCATAAGTACTTCATCATCACTTATAATTCCTGCATTTGTACACAATTTATCAGTTTGAAAATTGCAAGGTTTAATAGTCTCAACTGTTGCTTCACATATCAGTTCTTCAGACTAATTCTCATCTCCTTCTTTCACAAGAAATTGTTCCTGGATTGGAACAGCTTCAAACATCAATGTATTACAACATTCTTTCTACTGCAATAATTCACTGCTTTTCTCATTCAAGAGACATTCTCCATCATTCTTTACTTCAAAGTATTTATCTTCTGAAAGATACTCTTCCATACTTTTGACAGCTTCAAAAGACTGCTCATCCTCTGCAAAACCTTCTTTTTTTAGTGACCAATCATTAGATGTCCTTTCTCCCTTTGCTAAATCTTTAGCATAGACTTCTTCTTTCTTAACATGTTTCAGTAGATGTTCTTCTTCTTCAATACATTTTTCCTTGATGTCCCTTTGTAACCCTTCTTCTAGAGCTATCCTTGTCTCATCATCTGCATTAATATTCTCTTGCATTTGTTCTTCATCAATAACATTAATAAAATTCATTAGATTACCTCTCCGAGACAATATTCCTTCATTCTTCATCAGAATAATATCCCGATCTTCCATCTCTATGACAACTTTAAATGATTGTCTTCTCTCATTAACTCATCCATAGACTCTTTCTATTGTAACCAGTCAAATTCTTCTTCTTCTGAGAAATTTTCATTGTCACCTTTCACTTTAAGATCTTCATCCATTCTGAAGACATCTTCACAAAGTTGCTTTTCTCATGCAACACCTGCAATCATACACAAACTATCAGTTTTAAAAACACAAGACCTTTTGGTCTTACTTTTCGCTTCAGTCATCATGTCTCCTTGATGTCTTGAATTCTCATAATAATTCATAAGATCTTCCACAAATCTCCAGTCTTCATCTTCACCCAGAACTTTACCCTGTTCTGCTTCACAAATGGAAACTTCCATTTCCAACTCAGCTTCTCTGAGTTTTTCCACCATCCACTTCACTTGCCTCTGTTGTAGCCTTCTCTATAACTTAGACCACTTCACTGCCTTTTTCCTCAAGACGCAACCTTGTCTTTGGTTTTCCTCTAGTATCATCCTTAATACATTGAGTTGTTCTTTTAACTTTGCAATCTCCTTGTCACGCTCGTCTTGACTCATTCTCTTGCCATTTGCCTTGGCATTCTCTTTCTTCCCTTTTTTTTTTTTTTTTTTTTGTCAAAACCTCTATGATATCTATTATGACTATCAGTAGTCATATTCTTCTCTATCTTCATGAGTTCCTCACTCATTTACTATGAGCTGCATTAAAGCCTCTGCAACAACAAGTCCTCCCTGCTGCCACTTACCTCACCAAGCTTTCCTTTGTACTTTGTCTTTGGCAAGCACTTCGTTCTCTATTCTCTTGAACCTCATTGAGAACTTCTCTCTGCTCCTTGTAGGCTTCAACTCATCTGCACATTTTAAGAACACAATCGTCCTCTTTTATTTCAATCACAATGAAATACTAGGTTCTGACCACCTCTTCTTTCACTTAGAAACTCTTACCAGTTTTCTTCATCCCTTAGCAATTCTACCCACATCTTTTGTGGAATTGCCTTTGTGATCTTCTCATAAGCTGCAACAAAACCTTTGCAGTAACAAGTCTCCTTCTTACTACACATGCCTCACTAAGCTTCTCTCCTCTGAGCCTAGTCTTTTGGCATCTCTCTGGTTCTCTCCTCTGGAATCAATTGAGCACTTCTTGCTCTAGGTTGCCTTTATTGTTCTACCATTCACCTACAATTTGAATGGATTGTTCTTTCTTTCCTTTGCATCAGCAATTCTACTACACTTTATCTTTGTGTGCCTACTGTTTGTCAGATTTAAAATCTGATCTCCTCTTGCCTGCATACATACCTTCAAAACATAACTATGTTCTAAGAATTCTTATATGTAGAATTTCCTTGTTCTTCTCTCATACCAAATGATGGCAGCCTAAGCCCCAAATAACCCAATGATGTAGCCTAAGCCACATATACCCATAGTATGAAAATTAAGTTTGCATGTCACACTATATGTGTCCCAAGATAAACACCAATACCAATGGTGAAAACCCACTTTATCAAAGTTTAAGTCTTTAAGCGGAAATATATTTGGTTCTCTCTTAATCCCTATAACTCAACCCTTCGATTGATTTTATTAACCGCGTATGTCAACCATACCATGGTCTTCATACTTTGGTTAAACTCAAACTTAAACCATAAAACATTAATCCACTTATTTCTTTTATAATTTCTGTATAGGAAATATCTCATAAACCACACTTAAACCTTAACTTTCTGCCATTTCACAAACCTTTGAACATACATAGACGCTCTCCTTAGCACGTTAAATCTCTGTCGTCAATCTCGTTCCTCGATCCAATAGTTATCACGTCACCCGACCATCAACTAACCTAGACGATCTCTTTCATTGATTTGCTCCGCCCAATCCAACGGTTGTCGCATCACCTGATCGCCAACCATCTTGGTTGATATCCACCGTTGATGAATCTTGCTTAATCCAACGGTTATCATGCAATCCCGCGTGGAATCGTGCATGGCCGATATCAGGTCGAGAGCATGTGAGAAAAGTGGTTTTCTCTTTCCACCGTGTGCTACATGTCAACATCTAAAGGGTGCGCGAGAAACTACTTACCCCTTGCGAATACCACCTCATCCTTCTTCAACCATGTGGGTCAAATATCCGATGTTCATATTCTTAACTTTATTTCGTGTGACTTAATCTTATCCGTCTATCGCACACAACCTCGTTTGTTGATCTGACGGATCCAACAGTTCCTGTGCACGATTACGTTCTTTTGCTTCTCACTGTATAATCACCCATTTGGCTTTCTGCCTATGTATTTGTCTTTGCCTCACGATCTTCACTTGTTCTAATCTTGATCTCCGTTCACACCTTTATGCTTCCTTCACCTTCGCTGTAACATTAAAGGCTTTCTCCAATATTGTCTATGTGTAAAACCATAACACTCCTCTCTGTACTTCTTCTCTGGTTCTGCACACTTGCAACCTACATTACACAGAATTACTCAAGTTCACACACATCTTATAATTCAAATGCATATCACACAAACTCAAAATCGATTTATCTGTACTAAATAACCATTTACGTAGGAATTTCTTCCTCGGCCTGATTTTCAATATCAGTGGCCTTTCCTTTCCTGCCCGTAGGCCTAAATGACTGACTCTCTAACTCCTGACTGACTGACTTACTCTCTACCTGATTACTATGCCTTTTTGGCTTACATTTATACAAAAGGTTCTGTTTAACCAATTCTGGTTCAAATCCTTAATCTGCTGAACTAAATCCTGAATATCCTCTACGTCCACTTTCAACTCCAGTGATCCCTAAGAATCGTCTCTAGTTCCACGAATCATGACACCACTTTCTATTCTAAGACTTACAATTAATTTCCAACTCTCTCAATCTCCACTAATCACTCATCATCACTTATGTTCTCCTACATTCGAGAGCATTTACAAATATCCTCACAATATCTAATTAATTCATATTCCAATCACTCAAAACATTAATAATTACATACATAGGAATCCAACTTCCTTGAAAACACAAGACCCCCTAAGTTAACTAGAATATAATGAAATTGTTGAGTTGTATGCTCCTGCATCAGCTTGGCACTTTGGAATTACCTGATCCCTTAGCCGAGACCTTCCTTGTTAATGAAGATATGATGGAAGTCATGTCTCTCGAGGAACCCCCATGGATTGATAGTCATCATCACTCCTTGTTCCTGCCTTGCCTGGTGGTCATGTCTACCACTTTCGAAAGATCCTCTTCTCCATTTCCGCCACCAATTATTACTCATAACATATGGTCAAAAGGAAATCTGGGTAATATTACCCAAACGATGACGATTGACATCTCTATCAAACTTTGGTATCGTTGAACACATTCATATTGGGGTATCTTGTTCTCCTAATGAAATCAATACATATACTCCTCTATTTCAAGAATTATGTGATATGTTTGTGTGGTCCTATGAAGAAATGCCCGGCATTGATCCTAGCATTGTGGTGCATGAAATACCAACGTATCCACACACAAAGCCCATTTGCCAATGGCTTCACCCAGTGCACCCTAGGAAGGTCGCCGCTATTAAGGGTGAAGTGGAAAAGATTCTCAAAGCTGGGTTCATCTATCTAATCCCCCTTACAAACTGGGTGTCCAATATTATCCCGGTGACTAAAAAATAGGGCACGATCTGCGTTTGCATGGATTATCGAGATCTCAATCGTGCCTGTCCTAAAGACAACTATCCTACTCCCTTCATTGATCAAATCATTGATGAATGTGTCAGAGCGAGATATTTTCCTTTATGGATGGTTTTTATGGTTATAACCAGATCAACATCGCACTGGCCAGTCAAAAAAGCAATAGCCTTTATCTATCCATGGGGTACATTCGCGTACAACAATCTCCCTTTCAGCCTCAAAAATGTTGAAGCCATGTTTCAATGGGCAATGTCTTATGCGTTTCATGACATTCGCAACATTGTACAGCCTTACTTGGATGGTCTTCCCACTCATTCTCATAAGCGCTGAGAGCACCCAAACCATCTTCGGCAGATTTTTTTGCACTGCAGACACTATAACATTTGGTTAAATCCACACAAATGTGTTTTCTGCATAGAATCAGGATGACTCCTCAGATTCATTTTTTCCAAGGATGGTATCGCCTAGATCCGCTAAAAGTCGAGGCCATTGTAAATTTACCCCCTCCATCCTCACTGCACCAACTCTAGAGCCTGTAAGGAAAGGCCAACTTTCTCCGTCGTTTTATACCCAACTATGTCGGGCTAGCCATAAGATTTACCCGATTTCTCAAACAAGGAATGCCCTTTGTATGGGATGAGGTGGCCCAAAAATATTTTGCCGATCTCAAGGTCGTCATCATAAATGCTCCTCTGTTGCATCCGCGGGACTATTATCGAGATTAATTCCTTTACCTAGTCGCGGCCCATAGCACCATTGTTATGGTTTTGGTTCAAGACGACGACGAAGGCAACGAACTTGTAATTACCTTAGTCAGAATCTCCTTGACATTGATATGCGTTATGCACATGTCGAGAAGTTGGCTTTGGCTATCATTCAAGTTGTTCAATGCTTTCGGCACTATATCCCGTTACGCACAACTACAGTGATTTCTGAATGCAACCCTATGACCTATATCCTGACTCGTCAGTTTCCAAGGGGAAAGTATTCTAAATGGATCGTAATCCTACAAGAATTCAATTTGGTCTTCACTACAACCAAATCTAAGAAGTCACTTGTCTTTTCCAATTTGATTTGTTCCCTTTCCTCTAAGGCTCTCCCTGCTGGTGCAGATGAACAGCTTCCAGATTAGACCCTTTTCCTGATTGGCACCCTCAATCCATGGTACGGTGATATCATCGTGTATCTCCAGACATCCACGTTCCGGTCCGCGTTGACTAAGGATGATCATCGAAGGATTCCGCATCACTCCCAACCCTACCATATTATTTGCGATACTTTATACCATGTCGACGTCGATTCAGTTCTTCATCGATGCCTTACGATCGAGGAAGCTAAAAGAGTTCTCAATGATTTCCACTCTGGGGCATATCGTGGTCATATTTTTGGTTACGCTACAGCTCAAAAAATCCTTTGCGCTGGTTATTCCTGGCCATCTATCTTCAAGGACTGCATTCTTGTTATTCACAAGTGCCATGAATGCCAAATTTACCAATGCAAGATGCGCGCCCCACCCGCTCACCTACACCCCGTCATTACCATTGGTCCCTTTGCCAAATGGGGCATCGATTATATGACATGTAACCCTCGTTCGGCCAGGGGGCATGGCTATATTATCGTTGTTGTGGATTATTTCACCAAATGGGCTAAAGCAATGCCTACATATTCTGCAGATGGTAAGAGGATGGCTCAATTCCTTTTTAACCATGTTATTTCTAGGTTCAGCGTACCCCAAGCCATTGTCACAAACCATGGCTCCCATTTCAGAGTTACATGATGGCCGAGTTGACATCTGTATTGGGCTTGCGCCACGATGGCTCGACCCCATATTACCCTCACGCCAATGGCCAATTTGAAGCTATGAACAAGGTCTTGGTCACAATGCTTCAGCGTATTATTGGGATGGACAAGTCAAACTGGAAACTCACGCTCTTTTCAAATTTATGGGCCTACTGAACCTCAACCAAAGACGCAACTAGTTTCACACCATTCCAAGTGGTCTATGGTCTAGAAGCAACATTTCTGATCGAATGTGAGATTCCTTCACTCAAGTTAGCTGTTGAACTCCTCCCCGAAACATCACCTCAAGAGGAATGCCTCTTATATTTAGAATGACTCTATGAGACTCGCCATCTCACTGCCTTGGTCATCGAAGCATAGAAGAAACAGGTCAAATCCCATTTCGATCAGTCGATCTCCCCTCGCGTGTTCTATAAGGGTGATTTGGTCCTCCTATATGACCAAGCTAACAATAAGCTGGGGGCAGGCAAGTTCGAACCTGTGTGGCATGGCCCCTACATCGTGAAACATGTTTTGCAGAAAGGAGCCTATCAGCTTATTGATTATGAAGGAAATCCTCTTGGTAAGCCCTAAAACAGGCTTTACCTCAAGAAGTACTATGCTTAGGTCATCTTGCATGGTTACTTGTGTACATTAGTGTGTCATTCATTTTTGTACAGTGTGGTTTTGTGTGATAGTTTTCAAACAGCTTTTCTGTTTACTATTCTTTTCTTGCTTTGTAGGTGTCCACGACTCCTCACTTTGGTTTTGTTGATGGTGCTTGTCATAGTACCTGGAACCTATCATTTGCGGCATGGGCTATCTATTACCCTAACGGTGAGTTGATTGACCTTCAAGGTATCTATCTATGTTGCACAACCAACAACATTGTTGAATATAGTGCGGTCATCGAACTGTTGTCAAAAGCCATCGCTCTGGGAATCACAGAACTGGTTGTCAACCTGGATTCACATCTTGTCGTCCTTCAACTCAACGAGCAATATTCTATCAGAAACCCTCAAATATTGAGAATGTATTTCCATATTCATCTATTGGAAAGGAATTTTGATTATATTACATATCATCATATTCCTATATGCATGGATACATTAACAGATGCATTAGCTAATCATGTGTTGGACAGACATTTACGAAACATGTGAAAGATAAAACAAACCATTTGTACCATAGTAGACAATAAAATACAACATATATATATATGGTGATAATGTTTGATACATCAAAACCCCAAAAAATAATACGAGTGTCAAAAAAAAATCGACGGCTCGCAGGCCTCAAAAAATATGTAAGTGTTGGACCTAGGAACTAATCAGCATGGTGATTGTGGTAGCATGATATGGCTCGTGCAACACGAATCAGCAATTGGCGGATCCGCTCCGAGACTACTATAGTATGTATCTGGTACTGACAAGGAATGTCTCCTACTTGAGCATACTCTGGGATACCACGAGTCAACCCCTCAAGGTTCCTCGCGATCTCCTCCTCGTTGTCACTCCCTTCCTGATAAGGAGTGACTGCATCAATGGGGCGGGGGACACGCCTGACTATTGGGGACATCCTAGTAGGCCTCTCTGGTCCAACGTTTGCATTAACAAGAGAAATGTTATAAGCACATATATACAAAAAACAATCAAAAACCTCAAAATTAAACATTTTGGTTTTTTACCTTCGTCATCGAAGTCCTCTCCATCTGGTAAGGGCATGTCTGGATCTCCTCATAAATCAGTGCCGATGTATGGCAAGTCCTCTACGACGATCTTCTGTTGTCGTAGCCATGAAAAGAATGCAGGTCAATATCACATGTGCTGACCCCCAGTGATCCTGGGCATCAAACGGCTCCAGCGGGCCATCCACGAATCGCGTGGCATAAGAGGATCTACCTCAGTCAGCTAATACTAGACTAGTGGTACTCGTTCGAGGAAGAAGGTCACAAGCACTGATCCGAAGCCAAATTGCTTCAGGTTCCCTGCCTTAGCTTTGGTCAGCTTGCGCTTTATGTTGATCTTCATGGCCTCTACCCAGTTGAAGATCTTAGGAGTTGTGCAGTCAATAGCATAAAGGAACTTCGACTTGTTATTCTCATGTTCCGCCTGGGACCCCGCCACTTTGTTGATAGCCAACAGAAGCACTCTCAGTGTCAGATCCCGAACACTGGAAATCTCTATCTTCCCACACCTAGATTTCAGGGCCTCGGAGCAGTGTTCAGCAAACAAGGAAGATATGCTTGCTCCAATCGAACATGAACCGTACAAGCTCATTGGTTCCCCTCTACGGGATATTCCAGTGATGAAGTATATATCTGAAGTTTCCAACTCTAGCTTCTGGTCCCCAAGGACAAAGATCTCCCGATTAATGTCCCAAAGACTAATTAGGTACCAAAGTAACTTGGGTTGGGCCCACATCCCTAGAGTAAGAAAGAATTTGAGGAGCCCACAAGCCCTCAAAGCCTCTTGGAAATTTGGGTCATTCATTGCCTGGGTGTCAACATCTTCATGTCGTCATTCTTTCCAGTCCACCATTTTCAGCGATTCTCTCCTGCAAAAGCCATTAATTTGAGTCAATAGTCATCCTTGGTACATAAAATTCAAGTTTAAACGATCAGTTTTTGAGGAAATAGGTTTTTTCCCTATCCACGGCGTCGACACACTTGTTTTAAAAATAGTTGCATTGGTCGACGCGGCTGGCTTTGTTAATCACCCCAGGCCGGCACAATTCCGTGCCCAGAAATCGCTTCGAATGAGGGTGAAAAAGATTTTCAAAAACCTCCTCAAAAAATCTAAAAAATGGCTAAAAGCATAAATAAAGAACATAAAAATGGAGCTCATGGCTTTGGTTTTTCCCTGGAACTGGCGGCTCATCGATTGACCTCCCGGATCTCCCGCAATCTGCTCAGGAACAATTAGGGTAAAAGTGAGTAAAAAGTCTTCACAGCAAATGTAAAATGGTAAATGGTAAAAATATATTTACTCTTCCCCTTTTTATTCATTTTTTCATGAAATATCAGGTTTTGTAAATATTTTGACCTGTTTTGCCTCAAGGTCTAAATAATACACTTTACCTTACTTGTGTAGCGACAGGTGATGGATGTTCGATGATGATGATGAGTCATGTTTCAGCTATTTTCTCGATTGTCGAGTATTTTTCCCTTTTTGACTCATTAAAGAGAATAAAAACAAGGGGTCCGCTTTCAGCTTTTTTCTGACCCTTTAAAAGAGAAAATATGGTCAAGCCCTTGTCGTTTCTAACTCGTTAATGGATACGAAACTTCGTGCGCCTAGTATAAGTTTACCCCTTTTTCGAGCTGGGAGACACTATTACAAAAAAGGTACTCCTTGACTGAAAAGGTCAAGTGGTTCTTTCAAGTATTGTTTTCTACCTTTTCGAGCTCGAGAAACACAAACGTACAAAAGTGGACCATGTGGAGTTTACTTTTATGTGTCTCTTTCAACTCTATAAACATGAAAAAGATATCGAGTTACACTTTTGTCGAACTCATTAAACTATTAAAGGACATCATATTCGTCACTATGACGAACATGAGATTCTCCTTCCTAGGACTCGTTAAACTTACTAGGTTGGATTTGTCCAAACGATGAACTTATAGTACAAGCATATGCTATCCCCTTCAAGCTTGTGATTAAAAAATAATTGGGGTACCTACCAGAAATGGTGGGGGCAAATTTGGAAATATATCAGTTGTGTCGGCAACTTTCTCTTGAACATGACACTCTTTGCTTCGTGTCGGGTTGGGACATCCTCCTTTGTATCATTGACCTTCCTGGGTTGGGTTGTTCATTTTTTCCTTCCATTTGATCTTTGCCATGTCGTCATGACCATCGATCCTATGGATCCAAAAGCTGCCAAACTTTCAGTTGTGTTGTCGATATGTCCAAGAGTTGTCCTTCTGCAGTTACACTTACCTCTGATTCTTTCTATCATCCAAAATCATTTTGCATCCTCTTGTCTTGCGTTGATGATGTGGGATTCATTATGGCCCTCCTTTGACACAGTCGTTTTCCATCGACTTCAACTCATTATCTAGGAAGTTGATCGAGAGACTCCCTTCGAGTACCTTAGAGATTGCATGCCCTAATGGCAACTTCTTCGCACTCGACGATGAGTTCACATCATTGGCTTTTGATCGAGTGATTTCACGGGTGTTCGACATCAATTCCATTATTCACATTCTGTGAATTTTGCTGACAGTACCTTGAGGACCATTGTCATTATTGGTGGTTTTCTCTCACGCTTGTTAACAGCTTACATCATTGACTGGTAATCAAGCGACTTTCTAGCATGTTCAACATTAACACATATATTCACATGTTAGAATCTGTACTTTGATCGGGTCATGTTGGAGTCTAAGACCCTGGACTCAGATCACACAAGTCTAGGTTGTGAAATGGTGGGACATGGTTATGACGATATGCATGTCTCTTTTAGATGGCTGGTTGTGACTAGACCATGATTTATCATATGTGATCCTTCTCATTATTGGATGGCTGCGACCATATTGTGGTTTCGTAATGATCCTCTTTGACAGATGGCTACGCCCATACCTAGATCTATTTACATGGTCATTCTCTAGATGGCCGCGTCCATGCCGCAATTCATGTATCATTTGATAGAGATCTCAGTTTATGTATATGTATATGTACTTGCTTGTAGGTTTTTCGACGGCAGACCAGTTCCTCGCACTGATTTATAAAGCATTTCTTCCCTCACTCTAGCTCGGCCTTCACGCTTTAGGGGGCATCTGTTACACAGCATTTTGTCACTGTCCTTGTACTCCCCGTTCCTTGATCTTGGAGGACCTCTACAGTGAACCCCGCATGCTTTGTCTTCATGAAGAGACTCCCATTGTGTCCCTCTTCGTGAGCAGATCAATTCCATTCTCCACTATTTCCCCTAAAACTTATGTTTTGCCCAGTTTACAAGACCGGCACAAATGACCTTTGTCTTCCCCACGCCAATGTGCAAAGATTAGCACTATCCCTCACACCGACCGGTGTGACTGAGTTGTGTTCCAGGCACGCTAATTCTATTTTGGAAATTTTTTTAAATTTGGAGCCAAAGCTTCCTGCTCTAGAAGCTTCGTAACAAAAGTATGGTAAATGGTTTGGCTAGATGGGGTCGAGGATGTCAGTTTGGGCTCCTTTCCCCTATAATGATGGAACTACCTCAAGGGATAAGTCCTTTTCCCATGAGAGGAGGATCCATCTCCCATCCATTTTTCCTATATAAACCTCCCTTCTTCCCAAGCACAAGCTAGTGTTTATATTGGTGTGCTTATGCTATTTTGGTTTGGAGTAGACAGTAAGTTATTATTAGTTGCAGCTATCTAGTTGTGTGAGAGGGGAGTGTGATTGGGTTTGGAGTGAAACCTAAAGGGAAGAGCCTTAAAACTATTATTGCTTGAGGCCATCATGGAATGTTAACAGAAGTGTGTGGCAACCTGGTCTTGTCAGAGGAGGACTGCAACGTCAAGACAAATGGTTGTGATCTCCCTTTGATATTAATATATGCAACTGTCGATTGATTTCCTACATGTTTTGTTATATTATACATTCATGGCTTAATGTTTCTTGAATTATTAAGTAGGTTAAATTGCAATTTGTCTATTGTCATGTTTGTTGTTTGTTGTTTGTTGTTGTTTACTTGTTTCAGGTGCTTGAAGAAGGAAGCGAGAGATAGTTGGAGCAAGCAAGCGAGGACATCATCAAATAGGACAAGCGGACTAAGAGGTAGGCCCTCTTATTTGGTTCTAACCTAAAGAAATCTTCCATAGAATGTATATGTTGTGGCTAAACCCATCATCAGGCTAAAGGAATTCATTCATGTCCACACTTATAATTTTACTTCACCACAGCTGGTACAATTGGAGTATTTGGAATTAAAGAAGTTGAGAACAAGCATATAGGTAAACCTATCATGAATCCAGGAAGTGACAATGTAGCCATATAAGGAGGATCAACATTTGCAAAATTAGGGAAATGATTAGGGTTCTCGTTTAAAGGGAGGAATTTATCGGTAACTTCTGGCATTGTTTCAATTAGATTCAACTTAGATAAATTTATTATCAATAATTAATAGTTGAAAAATCACAATCCACACCTGAAGTCACTAAAAAGTAAAAGAAAATAACTAACACATGCTAAAGAATCTAAGGATTCAAACCATGAAAGCAAGCTTTTCACAATGAAATCACTAGTTGGTAATGAAATCCAATGTCACAGAAATAAAAGTGAAAAGCGGTTGTAGATATGAGAAAGTGGAACCAGTTACACTAACAACCTGCTTAATAAAACAATCTGGTGCAAGTAACTTCACTTATGCCATCTCGAGCGAATATTACCTCCAAAAATCCTAAGTGAGTCAAGTCAATGTCTATTCCAGGTACAACAGGACCTCCCCTCTGTCGTCACCTCAGGTAACAGCCCTAGGATTATGGTCACTAAGTTACCAGCTACAACAATTTTCCCTGGGGGAACAGTCGCAGATCAATCGTACATGCAAGGGCAGAGTAACAAATCTCAATCCCCTTGAAGGCTCCTCAACATGGATAATTAGAGGTTTACTTTCAAGTGACCCCATGTACTTTTTGGCACCATTGTAATACGTGCAAATCACTCTATCATAGCCAATGAAGTGGGTATAATCACTTCACCAGGTCTGACATGATATCGTGCTTAACTCATGTGTTAGAAGAACTTCCCTTAGCAAAACTAAAAAAATTGGATTTATCTCCATATCACAAGATTCTATTGTTTGTCTGCAACTTCGGAAAATTTACTCACTTCCCTATTCCAAAGCCCTACAACCTAATCTATTGTAGGTGGAAAGATCCCTAAAAATAATAAAAAAATCTAAATGAATTTGTTAACATTGTGTAATTAAGTTGTTATTTAATCAAAGGGTAAATGGATGTGAAACTATTGGTATTATGACTTGACTCAAAACTCTAATGAATCAAATCTGAAATTTTTAATCTCTTCATTTCAATGAATTATAGCTAGAGTAAGTAAAGAAGTTCTTCTTTAAAATATTAACTCCAACATGTATCACTTCTAATTTTTCAAAGCAATTCAAAGTTCTAAGTTACAAACCATGCAACGTAATATATGCACAATTTGCTTAAAAACTATGCAAATGTAATCTATGCACAATTTCCATGAACACTATTGATCCAGGTCGATCTCCAGACACTAGTTGCATGGAAAAGGCTCAAAATTCAAAGTGGCAGAAAGATGATTAACTAGACATCGAGTTGAAGTGCTCGTCACCCTGATTCCAACAGTGCAAAGGGCACTACAATCTGAGTCTGGATGAAGGAGATATAGGCAATCAAAGTTCGGTTGACTTTCGTTGACTGGACATGATTAATGAAGACACAATTTGGACTTTTTCCAACAGACAAAATCCAGCCAACTCAAGCCAAATTTTGAGCGAAATTGTTCCCTGGTTAAAACAACTCCTTTGGTCAAAATCCGAATTTTTAAAAATGCAAAGCTTGTTTTATTTAACCAAAAAAATATAAAAAAAATGGTGGCAGGCCACCAACCCCGCCACCCCATTCCTATCCAAAGCAATGTTATTAGTGGAGGGGCATGCCAATACCCCTGGCCCCTCCCATAGAACCACCATAGTGTATGCACAAGATTGGGTGGGCCAGCCCTTGGGCATGGACCCAACCCAATTTCAAAACAAACAAAGTGCATTAAGGTGGGTCGGCCCTTGGGGCGCGAACCCAGCCTCAACCACCCATTCAAAAAAAATATATAGGCCAAGGAGAGGGGAGAGAGGTGGGCGAGCTGCCCAAGGTGGGCCCAACCCAACCTCCCTTCCCATTAAAGAATTTTGTATGTAAAAAAGGGAGGAGGCAGGGTTTGACCACCTGACCTCCTCCGTAACAAACGAAACTCAAACCAACTGCGCCACAATGGCTTTCTTGTGAAGTCTGCCACCTTTTTATTATTTAAACTTAGTTCACCAGTGCGTCTAGGCAGATGGATGAACCAGGAGCGGGCATATAAAACTAGGTTGAGTTAATTTTTTAATTAATTTTTATGCAAGTGGAACCATGACTGAGCAAAATTTCTAGGAGGGTGAAATTTTCGCAGTGTTCAAATTGGACAAACTTTATGTCGATCTTACACCTCTCAGTGACATGAACTCGATGGCGTAGTTAGTTCCCTGATATGAACATCCGATTTGCAGAGCACCCGGAGGCGGGAATCTTTGAGAAATCTAGGGGGGATCTAAAAGATTCCTTAAGCCCTAGATTTCCGTTTTCTCATAATTCAGAAATTTGACAATCGATTTTGCACTATTCGACGCCACAAATATGATGGTGTGCTCAGATTTTCCATTACATCATTTAATTTTTTGGCCACTTTTCTAAGTGGAGTGCAGGTGTCAACATTCATGTGCGAGTAGTCATTTCCATGCAATTCGACGTCATGAGATCGATAGTCTGAACAACTTCAATAGTTTGACATCCGCTTCTTCATATGGCCCCAGGATGTGAGGTATATGCAGTGTGTTCATGTACTTATTTTTGTGATGCATTGTGTTGCACAGAACCCTGTTTGATGTTTGATGTGGGATCCTGTTTCTTACTTGATTTCATGATTCCTGCTTGATGTGATGCAAAATCATCTATGTGATGTACTTGTTGTAATGATTCGTCATGTTTTGTTTGAGATCCCTTTGTCATCATGTTGATGGGATACTCATGTTGTTGCCATGTATGTTTGCATTGAGATCCCTATTATGCCATGTTCGCAGAATGATATTCATGCATGATTTTTGTGTCATACTGATAGGATTCTTTTTTACTGAGAGTTCCTGTAGTGGAACATCTATTGGAGCCACTCTTGCGTCAAGGAATTTTCCTTGTATGATAGCGATGTCACCTCTTATGTACATCATCACTATTGATAGCACTTAATGCAGCGGCCTACACCATATTGACATCGGGGCCCAGAGACGTAGTCCCTCCTGGACAAACTCTGTTATCAACAACTTATGTTTTCATGTGTTGATGATTGCCATACTCCTCCTCTTTACAACATGCAGATGTATTCATTTATGTTATTTTTAAAAATGCAATTTAACACATCACAAAAGTAAAATGTCTTGGAAGGGTCCTTCGTCACACCCGGACCTGGATCAAGTGGTATCAAAGCGGTCTTTGCGTGGATGTGAATTGTAGCGTGAACAATGGAACATGCAGGGATAGAGGATGAAAAAGTGATGTACAAGACTATGCCCAAAATTTCCAAAAGTGTGGAAATAATGTATGAAACTCTATAGAAAGAGATAGAGGAAAAGGAGCGATTACAGTGTCAATTGCGAGACACGGATGAGGCCCTGAAAGAACTGAAACACAACAACCAAAATCTTCAAGCAAAGAACATTGAATTGAAGATGCTTCTACATGAAGACAAAGAGGAGAAACATAGTTTGCTACGACAGCTGCAAGCAAAGGACAAGGCCTTGAAAAAGCTGCAGCGTGACCCATGTGAGGTAAAAAGTAGTTCTCTAAATTCATGTATGTATCTTGATGATGATTTCGCTGTTTTTGAAAATCACACTGCGGGAATTCGCTCCAAACTGTTGAAGAAAATGGGGTATGAAGTAAAAGGCTTAAGCGTTAATGGCCAAGGCATTGTCAATCCCATCAAAGTAGAAGAATTTCCCTATCGAACAGGACTTGGGTATGTCAGAAAGGAAGTCGAGGAATGTGCCGAGACAGCTAGTGAACCACCAACAACAGATGATGAGAATCCATCAATAGTTCTTTCCAAATCGACAGAGGAGGTAAAAGATGTTGATTTCCTTTTAGTTTCGTCGTCACATAGTATGATTTTTGTTGGAGATTTGGAGATCCCAATTACAGGGACAAACATGAGGCTCCTTACCAAGATGAGGCACGAGAAGGAAGAAAAACTTGGTATTAATAACCAATGCATAACTCAACCATTGGAGGTTGTGTAGAGACCTCAATTTGCAGGCATGGGATACACCAAAGGGGAATGCTCAAAGGTGTCAAATGCTTTCGAGACATCGTCGAAATCCTCGAGGAAAGAGAATGATGGGAACACATCCCCATCATCCCATGGCAGTTTCCATTGCAAGGAAAGAGTTGAGGCAAGCTCCCATCACCATACTTACACCGGAGACAACAAGGAAAGGTATAACCACTCTTGATATTCAATTGTTCATTTCGGTGATAATCATGTTGTTAGAGATTAACGTAAAACATGGAATCGAAAAACAGGTACCTTTTGTGGATTACATAAACATACATTTTCTAAGTGTTGGAAAAGAATGACAACACACAAAAGGATGAGGCATGAAAGATCCTCTCAACAACAGGTAAAGAAACATGTTAAACAGATCTGGAGGAAGAAAACCTATTTTAGTCATTGCGACAGAAGTGGCCATCAAAGAGCCACTTGTTGGAGGCTCCATCCAGAGTAGCGCCTTAAAGACAAAGTGTCGATGCATGAACCAAATGAAACTGTTGTTCGACAAGCAAAATCGCCACAAGGAGGCGACACATTCACCTTGATAAATGAAAAATGGTTTCTAGATATGTTAGCTTGTCATGGTCGTGCTTTTGTAAATCATTTTTTCATTTCAAAATGTAAAAGTGATGGTTTGTTTTCCATCACTTGTTCAGCAACAATGATGTCTGGTCTTATTTTGTGTTGCATGATAAACCGTGAAAGTGATGTCCTGTTTTCATCACTTGTCAAAGCAAATAGTGTTCGGCCTTATCTTTGTAAATCATGTGTCGCAGTGATCATGTGTTTTCCATCACTTGTTGGAGCAACAATGATATGTTGGCCTTGTTTTTGTAGCTGGGGTATTGCGTCCATCTTGTTGTAAACTTGACCACCGAGTATGTGTTAGAAAATCATGGCAAGTGTGGGATGCTTGGGTCTTTAGTTGGTCATGTAAATTCAGCATGTAATTTTCAAAACAATGTACTACAAGTTGCAGAGGTTGTAGGTGTTGGCTCATTTCTTAAGGCTTCGAAGAACAAAGGAGAAGGAGATGGAAGCGAGACCTTTCAAGATGCTTGTGATGCATACAAGGTACAAAGAAGTTGCAGATTATTTTTCATGCTTTTGGAGGACCAAAACCTCCTCAGTGGGGAGGATTGATCTAGGTGGATCTCTAGACACCAATGGCATGGAAAAGGTTCAAAATTCAAAGTGGCGGAAAGATGATTAACTTGACATCAGGTCGAAGTACCATCACCCTGATTCCAACAGTGAGAACGACACTCCAATCCGAGTCTGGATGAAGGAGATAGAGGCAGACAAAGTTTGGTTGACTTTTGCTGACTCAACAGGACTAATGAAGACACAATTTGAAATTTTTCTGGCAGACGGAATCCGGCCAACTCTAGCTAGATTCCGAGCGAAATTGTTGCCTGGTTAAAATGACTCCTTCTGTTAACATCCCAATTTTAAAAAATGCACACATTGTTTATTTAACATATATATATAATAATATTATATATAATAAATATATAAAGGGTGGTGAGCCACTACCCCCGGCCCCTTCCACAAAACCACCATACTATACGCACAAGATTGGGTGGGTCGGCCCTTGGTCATGGACCCAACCCCATTTCAAAACAAACAACATGCATTAAGGTGGGTCGGCCCTTGGGGCGTGGACCTAGACTCAACCACCCATTAAAAAAAAGATACGGGCCAAGGAGAGGGGACAGGTGAGGTGGGCAGGCCGCCAAAGGTGGGCCCAGCCCAACCTCCCTTCCCATTAAATAATTTTGTATGTAAAAAAGGGAGGAGGTGGGGTTTGACCTCTCGACCTCCTTCGTAACAAACGAAACTCAAACCAACTGTGCCACAATGGCTTTCTTGTGAAGTCTGCCACCTTTTTATTATTTAAACTCAGTTCACCAGTGCGCCCAGGTAGATGGAGGAACCAGGAGTGGGCACGAAAAATGAACCAGAGTTAATTTTTTAATTAATTTTTATGCAGGTGGAATCATAACTTAGCAAAATTTCCAGGAGGGTGAAATTTTCACAATGTCCAAATTGGACAAACTTTATATCGATCTTACACCTCTCGGCATTACGAACCCGATGGCATAGTCATTTTCCTAATCTGAGTAGACGATATGCAGAGGACTCGGAGGAGGGAATCTTTGAGGAATCTAGGGGGAATCTAGGGGGAATCTAAAAGATTCCTTAAGCCCCATATTTCCATTTTCTCCTAATTTAGAAATTTGACAGCTAATTTTGCACTATTTGACGCCAAAAATCTGATGGTGTGCTCAGATTTTCCATTTTCTCATTTCATTTTTTGGCCACTTTTCTAAGTGTAGTGTAGATGTCATCATTCATGTGCGAGCAGTCATTTCCATGCAATTCGATGCCGTGAGATTGATGGTCCGAACAACTTCATTAGTTTGACATTCGCTTCTTCAAATGGCCCCAGGATGTGAGGTATATGCAGTGTGTTCGTGTACTTCTTTTTGTGATGCATTATGCTGCAGAAATCCCTATTTGATGTTTGATGTGGGATCATGTTTCTTACTTGATTTCATGATTCTTACTTGATGTGATGCGGAATCATATGTGTGATTTACTTATTGTCATGATTCGTCATGTTTTATTTGAGATGCCTTTGTCATCATGTTGATGGGATACCCATGTTGTCATCATGTATGTTTGCATTGAGATCCCTTGTATGCCATGTTGGCGAGATGATCATCATGCATGAGTTTTGTGTCACACTGATAGGAGTCTTTTTTACTGAGAGTTCCTGTAGCAGAACATCTCTTGGAGCCACTCCTGCGTGAGGGAATTTTCCTTGTATGATAGCGACGTCACCTCTTATGTACATCATCACTATTGAAAACACTTAATGCATCGGCATACACCATCTTGACATCGGGGCCTGGAGACATAGTCCCTCCTGGACGAACTTCGTTATCAACGACTTATGTTTTCATGTGTTGATGATTGTCATACTCCTCTTCTTTACAACATGCAAATGTATTCATTTATGTTCTTTTTAAAAATGCAATTTAACATATCACGGAAGTAAAAGGTCTTGGAAGGGTCCTTCGTCACACCTAGACCTAGATCAACTATGCAAATGTAATATATGCAAGAGAATTCTTCAAAACAAACACAAGATGATTCCCAGTGAAAGAACAACAAGACTATTTTCCTTCACCAGTACAACTAAAGAACCAACCAAGTGTAAGTAAAGGAAATCGGGTGAAAATTCCAAAGATAAAAAAATAATGACACTCAAAGGCAATTAACACTCAAACATAATTCTAACCCCCCCCCTCCCCCCCCCCCCCCCAAGGACTGAGGGGGAATTATTTTTTTACAAAAATGAAAGTAAAAACATGAAAAAATTGTTAAGAAACTAAGACAAATCCTTGAGCAATGACAAAAGGAAATCGAATTCAAAACACCGAATAAAATCCTTAAAATGAAGATTCTTGAATGAATGTTATGAAATCAATGCTTAAAGTGTAATCCTGATCAAACTTCAGTACTAGAATAAAAATGACTTATGTTTTCAATGCAGCACTAGAAGCAAATCTCATCAAAGCACTAACTCATGAGCAACCCTAATTTGTGATTAAACAAATAATTTCATCAAAAAAAAGCAAGATTAATAATGGATCTTGTGTATTTGATAGAAAAAGATAGGAATATAGTGATATTGACAACAACCTATCTCTTTTTTATCAATCAGCAAACAAGCCAAACAAAACCCTAATCAATTTTGCAAAAGGGATTGATTCCCAAAACTACTTCACCAAAGCACCCAAACAAGTTCAAAAAAGGTATTGGACAATCAAAACAAATATGATGGCACATTCAGAAACCAAAATTTAGACTCTGGGTAAGAGAAAACGTAATTTTTCAAAAATTTCTAGGAATTGCACAAGCGAGTAGGATAGTTCAATGTGCATGTGCATAGTTTCTGGGGCACCAATGCTCATATATGTGCTTTGTGGATGAACAAAAACCGCACAAATCTGGGAAGTCCAAGGAAAAATAAAAACGAAAGAAATCAAACAAGAAGATATGAAAGACCATAAATTTGTTAAGACTCAAGTCGAGCTAAACAAAAAAGATCGAAAAGCAAAACCAAGGAAAGAGAAGAGGACAGAAACGTTCCCCAGTGGAGTCACCAATTTGTTATGGTGGATAAACCCCTCTTGCTGACAAGAGTGATATCCCTAGATCCTAAAGGGAAATAGAAACAAATAGACAATTGAATAACTCTTTCCCTTAGCTTATTTAATTTGAATTGTAAATACAAGAGTAGGAGAATAAGCCTCTCACCTATTTTTGAAATGCTTTATGGAGATCCCTGCTCCATCCCAATGCATCTTCTCAATGCTTAAAAAGACCTGCAATCACATACATAAGAGAGATCAAAGGCATATGCAACATAATAATTCAAACAAGCTTAATCTAATCATCAAGGAGATTAGAAATTGAAATCATCTTAATGAATATCAAAAGAAGTATAAAGCATTCATCATTTCAGTAAGGCAATACAATGGAAAAAATTATTCACTTGTATTAACTAAAGGATAAAGAAGAGCCTTACAACTTGGCCCTGATGTCATGAGGTTCCTCGCAAATGCCTCTAAACCTCTCTTTAGCTGACAAGCCTTCCAATCTAAATCCAACAACATAAGTGTATCTTTTCTGAACATCCTAATACCTCTATCCTCTAGTTAATTTATAGGCCAAGAGGAAGAAGTTCCAGATCCAAAAGAGAAGGATGAGATCCTCTAATTGAGGGATTAGGTTTCCTTGATGAGAGGGAATTAGCTCCATGGTCTGAGAGCTATGGCTCGAATAGGTATGACCTAGAAGCTTTTAGTTGGGATATATTCGACCAACAATGCTTCTGGAATTCACTTTTTATTTTCTCTTTTCTTTGAGTTATGTGTGTAGTCTATAGTGGAAGACAAAGCGTAGTTCAACGCAATTTTCAGGGATAGAAATTGCAAATGCATGGAAACTGACTAGGAAAAGTGCGCAGGTAATACTTAACAAGTCATAAAGCCATTTTACCCAAAATTCACATCTTCTTCAAGGGTTTTTGATTGTTTGGCTTCTAAGGGAGTGTAATGGAACATGTTTATGGATGACGAGAGATCCATTTTAACGGTAAGTGTCATGGTGGAAAAATGACGTGTAACAGTTGATTGACAACGAGGCCTTGCTCTGATCATGATATATCATCTCACTAGTTTGTCTATGTAAATTAATATTGTCATGCAGAGGAACATTTGTAGTGTTGAGGGAAAAGTACACAATTTTAAACTCAACCCTTATAGAGCGTAATTGAACAGTAGGATGCAAAAAGGAAAGCTTGAGTTGGTTCTTCTCTAGGTCCATTGCTTAAAGAAGTCTGGTATGAGAAGAAGATGATACATGTTTGGTTAGTTGAGTCATTGTCTCTCCCTTTGCTCTTTAACTATTTTCTTCAATTTTATGATAATATTTAATGTTTCATCTAGAATAGAAGAACTCCATTCTACTGTAGGTACTTTTAGGTTTGTGGAGTTGGATGGTACAATCTGTTCTGGGTTTTCCAAGATCATGTGAAAATTTGGTTGTTCAGAGGTACTTCTTGTTAATTTCACCTATATTTCCTCCTCGTCCTTATGTTGTACCTTATCCTTCTTTAATTTCTATACCTCTTCCACATCTATATCCATTGCTTCGGGAGTATTCCTTTTCAAAATTTTATCTTTGGTCGCGGGGGTCTCAATCTCCAATTCTGCACTGATGGGTCAGACCTCTTAATTTTCCTTCCACTCTATTCTATACCTACTTTCATGGGTATTAGGGGATTATTTGACACTTTATCCTATAAAAAATAATATGATGAGGATCATATTGCCATCTCTTTCCATACTCAAAATTGAACTCCTTAATCTTCTCTTCAACATAAGTTAGAGCTTGTCTACAATTTACAATGAATGGACCCACAATATTTCCTAACTTAAACATGTATCCTTTACGCCTAGGAAGGAAATGAACTTGGTCCACATATAAGCTTTATCAGACAAATTCAAAAGAGAAAACCCTCATGGGCATAAATATTGGAAATCTATATGGTTTCTCATCAAATCCATACATCCTTATCTAAGTAAAATCCTAAAAAAATACCAATCTCCCACTTTTGAATCCTTACTTAACTGCAATAATTGCTTCTCTTGTGGGAGGATCCTTGGGGGTGGTGTACCATTCAGGATAGTGTAGATGATGGCCATAAGAGTGGGCACAAAATCTGAAAATACTCGATTTTCATGCTTTCGTTTAACTACATTTGTTTGCTCAATCATGCTTTTCCTTTGGTTTATAGAGTCAAAAGTATTTAGACCTAGGTGCTCAAATTTATCCATATGAACATACAGGAATAAGTAGACCATAATGGAGATATATATGAAGAGATGGGCAATGTAGAAATTCCCAAACTAGAGATTAGTGGATTTAGCTAGGAATTCAATTATGTCTAAAAAACTAGTGTGCTTTAACATGTGGATCATAAACCCTAAGGTTGACCTAGTCACATTGGTGGTTTTGTCTTCACCAAGTAGCACCAAAATTGAGGCTAAGACCTTTTGGGCATTGTTTAGAGAATTTTTGGCGAAATCACATAAATAATCATTTGTCGACGCGTTTCGAACCAACCAGTGTGGTTCATCGTCAAGGAAAGTTGAAGAAACCGATCCAGCCTAGCATGTTAAATAGTCTGAGCAGAGATTTCAACGGCTAATTTAACGCTATTTTTGACTAAAAGGACCCAGGTTAATATTATAATATTATTATTAATAATTTAATAATTCTTTTTATGGAAATACGTTAAATCAGGTAAAAAATAATTCATGGTCAGTTTAAAACTTAATTCATTAATTTATTTAAAATAATAACTCATTATATATAATTTATTCAATTGTTATTATTATTTTATATTATTACTTATAATTCAAAAATAAGTTAAATTAGGTAAAATGTATCTAAAATAAATTCACACGGTAGTCTCTAAAATTAATTTATAATATATATATAATTATATAATTATATAATTAATATTAATAGTAATATATAATAATATTTTTAAATCATTAATATATTATTTAAATTAAAAATAAATTATTTAATGGAAAAAGAAGTAAAATGGGTAACAAAAATAATATAAGTAAACAAAAATATATATATATACCTAAAATATGGTTAGTTTTAAAAAAAATACTAAAAACTAATATTTATATAATATATCTTTATATATATATATTATATATATATATAATTATATCAAGTTTAGTTTTATATATATATATAATATATATATAATAGGTTTATTAATTAATTCAAAAAACCTAATTAAAGTAAAATAATACTAGGTTTGTTTAAGATAAAAGGGTCATGTTATAATGATATGTTATAAGATAATAATATTGGTATATGCTTTTAATAATACTTTTTAATTATTATATCAAATCTACAAGTTTAGTCGTAATTAAATGGCATCTTGAGAAAATATATACATAGGATAGGTCTCAACAGGCTGAGGAGTCGGTGTCCCTGGAAGTGAAGTTATTTCAAACAAGGCTAAATTATTCTCTTCTAATAATTGTGTGAATTCTAGAGTCAGTGAGTCTTCATTGGATGGCTTTTGGTTTTGAATATTAGGGAAACAAAAAGAATTATGAATGAGGTCAAAGGTGACTTAAAGGATAACTTCTCATGTGGAAGATGCAACACAGTTTCTCTGAGGGACATATGTAGAAGCCAACCAAGTCACAAACTCGGGAAAGTGATAAGTGCTTGGGGTTAACATATGATACAAACCAAAATTCACTATGCCAAAATAATCTCGTTTGCTTAGAAAATTTCCCCAAGAGTCACGACGAAACTAGTTGAATTCCAACGAGCACCTTGGGTCGTGTATCTCTTCTTCAATATCCATCAGTGTTCCTTTAGTGGAGGGGTTAGAGGTTGCAGGCTTTGGGGAAATTTTCTAAGACTTATTTAACTTCAACATGATGATAATTGAGTTTAGTGAGGAAGATAAGTACCTAAAACTAGAGGGTAGCAGTGGAAGTTAAATTGTCTTGTTCACAAGCTAACTTGGATGTCGAAATCAAGGTGGCTTACGGTCTGAAAGGGACAAGGAACATGCAAGACTTATAAATAAAACCCTTTTCTTATTTTAGTTTGATAACTGCGAGAAATTCAATGAAATGTGCATTAGACGAGAGTAATGATGCGATAGGGAAATGACATGGGAAATGAGGTAGGCAAATGACTCAGGGGGTGGATGATGTAGGATGTGATGTGGAGTGGGGTTGATGTGGTTGGGTGAGGTGGAAAGTAGGCTCACCTAACAAATGGATATGCCACATGATAAGAATGAGGGCAGTTTTGAAAACAGTTTACCGCCCTGCACTATGCACACTTGCGCTTTTCCAAAAAATGAGTTGGGGTGGCACAATAGATCATAGTCGTTGATCGGATAATCGAAGAGAGTACAATCCTACATTGCTCCCCCTCCCCCACCTAGCTTAATAGATTTGTTACTAGTTGTGGCCCATCTTCATATGATGCTACTGCCAATGAACCTATGTTGATCCACCATTGAAATTGCATGGTGCTTAACCATTGATGCTCATTGATGTGGACACCTTTTTAGAAACTTGTGTCTAGGCATTTTGGTTTGGAAATAGCAAGAAAAAATTCAAGTGTTCTAACCCAAATAATTCTCTCTCCTTTGTTTTCATTTTATATTCCTCCCCCCTTCCCTTTTAGTATAATTTTTTGAAAAATCTCAAAGACTTAAGTACAACATAATACATAACCCGTAGACAACAAAATAGATTACATGGGATTGATTATGGATTCTTGGGTTTAGATCACATTACATGGGATTGAATATGGACTCAAGATACATGTGTTGAGGAGCATGGGATAATTTTCTTGGAAAGAAATAAGCCTTGTGATGAAGACCACTTGACACTTGCAACCCATGCTTAGAGAATGCACCACCTAAGGATTGGTCTCTTGACATGTATACCTTGGCGAGAGAGCACTTCACTAGGAGACCTTATCTTGTGCATTAAATTAATTTGCTTGTGTAATTAGTCCATTTTACCAATGTTGGCCTCACTCACCTACTATGTCTAGGGGGAAGAGAATGTCTTTGTCTACATTGTACTCATTATTCCATCTCTATAATTGTCATGGAGAGTTCTTGGTGCTTGTGTGTTGTAATAGAGGAAGACCTTAAGTTTGTGACATAAACCATAGAGAATAAATGAAGATGAATGCTAACACTAGCGATGATCTTGAGTCTTAGCACTTGTCTTAGAAATTATTTGCCATATGGTAGGATGAAGGGTGTATTGACGTCTAAAACATTTGTTTTGTAGTGATATATATATTGAATGAATTAAGCAGATATGTAGGGACATGGCTATTAGAATAGGAACATTTACATTGTAGGCTTGTGTTGGAGCCTGTTTGAACTTTGAAGGCCTGCTCTGAAAGAAAGGATCTGAGTAGAGGGTCTTTTATCTTGTCAAAGGGATTCTTCCTCCTTGTAACCTCATTAATAAAAGCAAATGTTTCTTTTGGGGAGCTTGGGATTTTGGTCCCTTGGCATCCTCTATCTCCTTTTTTAAAAGGAAGAGCTAACCTACTAATTCACTAGCTTGATCCTCTTGCATTTGCATTTCTAATCTAGTTTAATTACATTTATAATCTAATTGCATTTCTAACATGCATTTCCTTGCACTACTACTTGGTCTAAGTTGCACTTGAAAAACTTCTTGTTTGTTTCATTTACAATTTTGGTCTAATTAGTCTTTCTAATCAATGTTAGCAATCTCATCTACCATTTAACAATTGTGAGATCTCTATAAATTTCTTGCATTTTCAATTGTCTAAACAAGTGAGAACATCTAATAAACACACTATTACCTAAAGGCATTGTGGGATTTTCTCTAATATATGAACATCTATTAATGTTAGTGTTTCATTGAGGTAATTTCTTATTGTTTAGTTGAGCATTGTTATTTTCCAACAATCTTGTATCTTTGAACTAGTTATCTCGTTTGTGATTGCAAACACATTGGTATTAATTCTATTTAAAGCAATTTCGATATCATTGTCTCATTTGAAGAACATATATTTTCATCCTAGAATTTAGCCTTGCATCCTAAAATTTTACCTCCAAGCCTAAACTTAGTTGATATAAATTTTTAGGGCCACCTTCTTCATCTAATTTGAGAGGTTAGATCCTCATTCACGGTTAACACATGTGACCTTGCAATCATTAGGGCCATAGTCCTTGTAGCACCAGAGGCACTTGGGTAGTTAGAAGAAAGGGGAGGTATCGTTAATAAAGCCCTAGATTTCTTCCCGGACCTTCTCTCTACAACTTGTTTTTGTGACTAACTTCAAAATAATTGAGAAGAAGGATTTATCTAGACTAGGCATTTAACTAAAAGTAACCAAGATCTTGCATTCCAACTAGTTTAGTTTTCCGTTCCACCCTTCTAACTTTTAATATCTTGTGGCATAACTATCATTGTGGGTATTATATCTTCCTTGCAATATTGTATTGTTGTTTTGTACTCATGTTTGATTATATTTCTCATTGTCTATTTACATTGTCATTCTTGTCTTGAGCATTTTATTGAAAGTACACGCTATTCTTGTTGTGCAATTATTTTTAGCTACTCATATTTGATATTGTGCCATTTCTAATACTTCTTGCAATGTTGTTGTTATTGTAGTTTGAATATATATTTAGTCTCTAAATTTCCCTTGAACATCGTTAAGGCACTATTCTATCACCTTTACATCTTATATCTGCCTCATTTGAACTTACCATTTTAAAACATTGCTTATAAACTCTTAAACTTGTTCTAATTAATAATTAAGTTGCATTAATAACAATTGCCTTGCCCTCATATCTCCTAGACTTGTTGTTCCTACAAGTTTCATCCTTTAGTTTTCATATTTTAGGGACTAACCCCCTTGACTTAGCTAGGAGAAAGTCTAAACAGAGTGATGAATAGGGATTAGAGTTACAACCCTTGTTCTGAGTATTGCGCCTTAGGTGTACACTTTAGGTGACAACATTTTTTTCAAACCAAGCCTCCAAAGTTTTTGCAATTTTACATGGGGGCGCATTCTTGAGCGTAAGAGACTTGTTCCATACACTCCCCACAATCCTGGGACATGGATTTCTTCAAGTGAGACGTTCCCCACAGTCAATCCATGATACTTCGTTTGGAGAAAGTAGACTTTCATATCTCATTCATAATTCAACGGACCTATCAGTTTTCAAGGTTTGAGAAGATGGTTTCTTGGCATAGGGGATGGACCTGCCTTGGCTACTAAGGACTAGGAAATAGGATGAAGAGAATTTGATCCAAGGAGCATTGGGATCACATGGCATGCCTTAAGTGAATGAGAACTTCACTTCAGGATGCTTGGGTTGAGAGCACATTACATAGGATTGATTATGTACCCAAGATACATGTGTTAAGGAGCATGGGATGATTGTCTTGGAAAGCAAGAAGCCTTATGATTCTTGGATCTCCAAGCTTGAATCCCTATCAAAGTTTGGTAATTCCTAGATCTATGAGCCCGTTATCACATATAAAGTCTCAAGGTCAGCTCAATTGGGGATTTAGGGTCTTCTGCTAAATTATTATGAGCGTTGCCATTTGTTTTGGCGGCGCCAATTCTAACGATATAAAAGAAGGTGCTACAAAAACAAATGGCAACAAATACTATGCATTTTTGTAAGGGAGGTGTTGTCAAATGTGCTGACACCATGTGACGTAAAATATCTAATCCGATAAGTCACACACTATAATCATTATTTACCAAACAAATCAAATTTAGCAACATAAAATGTTGATGACCGAAATAAAAATTTGCATGGTGGGTATGATGGATGCGCGAGGGGTTTATTCATTTTATGTCCACCTATCAATTTGAATTTCCATATTTTTATGGTTAAAGATATAACTTCTTTGTGTTTCTCGTGTTGGGTTTTCATGGAAGTAGCTCTCGGTTGTTTGTTCAAAAAACAATGCCTAATCAATTACCAATTCTTCTGTGATTTCCATATCAATTCACGAAGATGGGAAAGGAAGGGACTTTGTGCAAGGATCAGTTGAAGGGAACAAACTGTATTGAAGCTTATTCATAACAATATGAGTGTTTTTTGTAGGTGTTACACGTCATATTTTCACCATTCGGCAAATGACCACAAATTTGGATCTCTCGCTATCCAATGAAGTATTCCAAGCATTCCCCTACAATGTTAGAAGAAAAAAAATCCAAAAGACAACAAGAATCATGTATTAAACTACTCAGAACCCTACTTTTAAGCACTTGTGTGGTTTTCTAGCCATAATCTATGCAGGCACAGTTTTTACCATTATGGCATGCGCAAATTTGTGCTCCATCTTCCACTATGAACTGTGCAAATCACTTAACGTGAGTACAAATAAAAAGTGATTTACAATAGCCTTATTGGAGGAATATTTCCCAATTGAAAGCCTCAAGATTCTACATACTTGGGCCTCATCCCTCTGTTCATGGAGCAAAATTCTTCCCTTTGTGGAACCCTAATCTCTCCTTTTGAGGATCTCATCCCAAGCCTATAAATTCAACACATACCATAGAGTAAGGGGGGAATTTTGAATGTAAACTTGTGCTATTGGAATAGGCCTAGAAATTTTGTCACCTAAGGGGGGGATTGGAGATCATTGGAAGGAGGCTTGCATCATAGAGGCAAGGTTGTATTGCTTCCTTTTGTTCGAATATTAATACAAGCAATTGTTTCTTTCATAATTTCACTTGTTTTAATGCTCTTTGCAAAGCTCCTTGATATTTTACATGATTTATAACTGAATATTGGTTTAATCCTATGATATGTGCTAAGTTACAACTTTCATTTGTTTCAGGTTTCATCTTTATCTATATTAAGCTTTAAAAATCCTTTCCTCGTTGCTATTTTTTGAGCAATTATGAAGATTTTTTATTTTGAACATGTAGTTTATAGGTTTAATTACAAAAATAGATCATTTTGGCAATGAGTAAACTTTTATCACTTTTTTGGGCTCTTAAAAATTAAGAGAAAGTGAAATACTAGAGTTACCTTTAAGCTCTTTTATGACTCTTGAAATGTGAAAAGATTGTCTTGTATGATTGTTTGTTTCGAACTCATTAAAGAAAACAACAAATGTTTGCTTGATATAAGTTTACGCTTTTTACAGGTCATGTGGAATATTTACAAAAAAGGTATACTTCGACTAATCATGGTCAAAAGAGTTCTCTCGTACATTTTTTAACCCTTTTCCGGGCTTGAGAGACTAAATTTACGAAAAAGGAGATTTTGGAGTTTGCTTATGTTTTTCTCCCGACTCCCTAAAAATGAAAAACACAAAGCTTTACTTTCTTTGGGTTCATTAAAACGTTACATTGAAAGAGTTGAATGAGGTTTCTTTTATGCCTCTTCAAACTCTTTAAATATGAAAATGACATCAAGTTACCCCTTCACTGGACTCGTTAAAAGACAACATTGTAGGACTCGTTAACTATGACAAGACCGAACCTCACCTTTCTATGGTTTGTTAAAAATACTCTGAAGGACTTATCCCAAGGACTAGCTTACATGACAAGCATATGTTATCCTCCTCAAGCTTGCACAAAAATAAATAGGTACTTGACAGTAATGGTGGGGGGGAATTGGGAAGAAACATTTGATTTTGTATTGTACGAAGGCAATATGGGACTCTTGAACATGACACTCTATCACCTTTGTGTCTGGGTTTGGATATCCATTTTCCTCTCAATTGATCATACCTCATTGAAAGCCTTCAGTTTGGTTTTAGGTCTTATTTTTTAGTCAAATGTTTCTAAGTCAAAATATCGTGTCGTCAATATGTTCAAGAGAAGTCCAAATTCAGTTAAAGTTACCTTACAATTCATAGCCCTCAATCATGTCGGCCATCCCTAAGGTAGTCCTGGATAACTCCAAATTTGTTCTTCAAAACTTGACATGAGTTTTGTGTCGTAGGCCTTCCTGTGACAAATCGCTTTCTATCAACTTCATCTCATTATCTAGGAAGTTGCTCTAGAAAACTTCTTTAGTACCTTGGAGTCGGCATGCCTTAATGGCAGGTTTCTTGCTTTTGATGACATGTTATCATCATTGACCTTTGATCGAATGATTCTATGAGTGTTTGAATTCAAAGACATATAATCACACCTCATATATTGTACTGGGGTACCTTGAGAACCATTGTCATTATTGGTGGTTTCTCTTGCACTTGTTAACGGTTCACATCATTGACCGATAATCATGTGGTTTCTACCATTTACAACTTCAAAACATTCATTCACATAGTTAGATTCGTACTACTGATCGATAGAGTTGAAGACCAATACCCTAGATCTAGTTCCATTCATCCAAGATGCGTGGAGTTTTAAATGTTCATGATTGTAAAAGATGGATCCATATTCAATGGTTGTGCCCATACTATGTCTATTAATGGCATGAATCTTTGTACATTTCCATACTAATTCTTTGAGATACTTTTGCTCTAAGTATGGGAATGCTTGCCTCAGTGATGATTATATGAAGATATTGTATTGTAACCCTTGATTGATTATTTCAGGTCTCCAACCATGGTCTCTAATCTGAACTTTACCATGATAAAATGCTTCAGTCCTTAAACATATTTTCTAACTTTTCACTTTAGGGGGCAATCTATCACACATCATTTTGTCACCATCTGGAAAACTATCGCCAATCTAGATCTCTCGCTATCTGATGAAGTGTTCTAAGCATTTCCCAGCAATGTTAGAAGCAAATTTATCCCAAAGACAACAAGAATCCTGGATTACGTTGCTCAAAAACCTACTTTTAAGCACTTGCATAGTTTCCTAGCCAGAATCTGCGCAACCACAATCTTTACCATTATGGCATCCGCAAATCTATGCTCTATCTCCACTATGAACTGCACAAATAACTTAACGTGAGCAAAAATAAAAAGTGATTTCCAAGAGCCTTGATGGAGGAATATTTCCCAACTGAAAGCCCCAAGCTTCTACGTACTTGGGCCACATACCTCTGATCATGGAGAAAACTTCCTCCCTTTGTGGAACCCTAATCCCTCCTTTTGAGGATCTCATCCCTTGAGAAGAGGATCTCAAACCTCCTCTTCTTAGCCTATAAATTCAACACAGACCAAAGGGTAAGGGGGGACTTCTGAATGTAAACTTATGTTGTTGGAATAGGGCTAGAAAACTTGTCACCTAAGCAGAGGATTTGAGATCATTGGAAGGAGGCTTACATCATCAAGGCAAGGTTGTATTGCTTATTCTTGTTTAAATATTAATACAAGAAATTGTTTATTTCCTAAGTGCACTTGTTTTAATGTTCTTTGCAAAGCTCCTTGATCTTTTGGATGATTTATAACTGAATATTGGTTTAATCCTATGATATGTGATATGTGGCAAGTTTCATTTGCTTTGGGTTTCATCTTTATCTACAATATGCTTTTATGCCTTGTTTGTTTATGTTTATGCAGATCTTCCTTTGAAGCAATGAGGAAAGGCTTTTGAAAGAATCGGAAGGACTTCCATAGGAATTTCGTAGAAAGGTAAGAGGCTCTTACATATCTCATACATTATGCTTCAATTATGAATTAAGGAAAGGTAACAATCACTTGTTTTGTTTGTTACTAGATCTCTTTAGAGTCTAGGGAGATCTCTCTTGTCCACAAGAGAGATTTGTCCACCATAACAGCAGGTGGGTTCAAAAAATTATTGTCATAGGCTCTAGGGGTTCAATTATAATGTTGCTAGGTCCTTCACAAAGGGGTTTGATGGGAAGGTGGTAACTCTTGCTGACATTTCATTCCCAGTTACAGAGGGGATCATTGTTGAGGCAACATGCTAGCCTAGTTATGGGGATAAATGGTTTAAAACCCAAAACCTTCTGGGTATAAACATAAGATTTTTCTTGAAGGAAGAGCACCGAAATGAAAATTGGAGGATGAATGTGTAAAGAACGTGGCTCAAAACCACCTAGAACGACGCCTTAAAGTTCATACAAATGTATTTTACATGTGAGGGCAGGTATGATAGGATTTCCATGTACCACTTCAAGTTTCTGGCTCATTTAGCCGGTTAATTAAGAATGGACATGCCATTTTTCTTGTTAAATATTCTTATGAAATTGTCTGAAAAAATTAGAGCAAAACCCAAGTCTTCCCCCCATTTCATTTTTCATGACGGTTTGATTAAAATATTAGTTGTCAATCATCTGAGTAGGATTGGAAGAACTTGAGTTTATTTCTTACTCTGGGGAGGGTTTGTTGAACCAGTCGCTACCAAACCAAAAGTCGTAAAGGGTAAGAAATTAAGAATGGCTAAGAACCCTATCCAAAATCCTGAAGCTCCAAAGCAAACAATTTCCTTTGTCCTTACCAAAAGCAGGAGAAAAGCTTCGTTAGGTAAATAAATAGAAGACCTTGTTTCTTTTTCTATGGGAGAAAAAGTGCATGTAAGAAGGAGTAGGAGGGTTCTTGGGAATAACACTTTAGATTCCCCTAAAAAATAGTTTCCAGAGGTTCCAAAAGATTACCCTACTAATAACCCTAGAAATAATAAAGAAGAAAGGGGCTCAGGAGATAAACTCAGTGAGACAGAGGACTTAAAAGATCAAATCCAATAATCCAAACTAGCACAAAAGGAAGAGGAGAAAGAGGTTACCCTAGCTAAGATGTATGGGATCAGAAGACCCCATGTAAGGCCCGCAAATAAGCTTAGGCTCAACTCTAAATTGAACAGAACCCATCTTTGAAAGAGCAAGTCAATGTTATTGATGATATACCTATGAAGGATTTTCTAATCAACAAGGAGGAAGCTTCAAGTTCCTTTAAGAAGAAGAAGCCCCGAAAAAGATTAAAAGAGAAAAATAGGACCCCAAAGCCAAGAAAAGAAAAAAGACAAAATAGATTGAAACAAGAAACATGGACCTTTTGTTAGACGTAACAGAAAATGTTAAATAAGTATCCCAATGATAACATTGTTAAATGTTCTGGTAGTGATGATTTTTGATAGCATTGTCAAATATTTTGGCAAAGCTAACCTTTGATCTGTTTTTTACAGTGCTGCCAAATGTTTAACCAATGCTTGCACTATTTTGCTTTGACAACAAATATACCCAGATATTATGTCAACACCTTAATTGTACTCCCTAGCAACATAGTTTTTAAGGTGATAAGGATATGGATTTTTTCAAAATATTTTTGGAGAATATCTATTGCACAACAAGCACTATCTTGATAAGGACAAAGCATAGATCAAAGGGAAATTTCCATTTTGAGTGGATTAGTCAACATCAAAGCAGGATTTTGAGTCTAGAAACAAAGGATTCTCTAGATTTTGCTGCAGATTATACTTGACCTATTTCGATCCACATCTTCAGCAGACTTCGTAGCCACAAGGCCACTTTTTGTTGTCATGAATTATCAACGCATTATTTTTTCCTTGTAAATGTATTTTCAGTTTTAGTTTTAATAGAATAAAGATATATACATACATATTTAGTATTTTGTAGTTAAAACTGCCCAAAAACTATGGATTTCAGTTTGTAAGCTTTTATAAAGTTGTGAAAAACAAAGAACCAAGAGTTCGTTTTTTTGAAAACATACTTATATTGTTTATGTTTTATTTTTGAGATTAATAAGATTTTTAAGGCAGAAGTATTAAAGCTTTCATGTCAGAGATTCCTTTTGTGGTGTTTATTAGTTTGTTTCCTTAAATATGTTTCTTTCCTGTGCGAGATTTCATGGATATTAAGTCTTTATATTTGATCTAAACTTAACTGTCGTGGAATTCATCTTTGTTGAGATGCTCTATAGTTATGAGATTCAAATATTTTCACCATTTCTGCTAAAGTTGCACATAACTCATTATGATGCTTTGCTGTAATGGTTTGTTCTTTTTTCCTAAGTAGCAACATGATAATCAAAGGTCTAAGTAAACATTATCATATTTGCTCTAAATGATGACATACATTGAGTCTTCTTCTCTCATCATTAGAGAAAACCTATGTTTGTGCTTCTCAATTTTTTTTTGTTGATCCTCCAAGTGCTAGTGTAGTGTCGGGTGGCAGAAACATCTCTTTGGCTACTCACTTTCAAGCTTTGAAAAGCAATATGAAATGGATTTGTCCCCCTCAATTTTATCCTCATGGTGCTACATCTCCTTCAAGGCCACAAATTCAGCTGCTTTGATAACATATGATCCATAAATAGTAGGCTTATGGCCTGTTTATCTCATCAACATGGATCATTGTGAAAATAAATATATAAAAAAACAATGATGTCTCTAAAATTCAATGAGTGTTTCTAATGCAATTCATTAATCAATTATCAATGCAATGCCATTCATTTTTTAACAAAAATGAGTATTTTTTTCATTAAGTCTGTGCCCGGTCACGGAAAATACTCAGGAGATTTACATTACTGATTTGGTCTTGGGCATTTGGAATTCCAAATTGCATCTATCTACCCCATCCCAAATTACAGCAAAATCCCCAAACCGACCAAGTACTCTTATTGTTCTAGATGTATATACACAACAAAATTGTTGATTTTGTCTTGGGCATTTTGAATTCCAAATTTCATCTACCCACCTCATCCCAAATTACAGCAAAAGCCCCAAACCGATTAAGTACTCTTTTTGTTCTAGATGTATATACACAACAAAATTGGAACACCATCAAAGTACACTTAACTCCTACCATTACATTAAGTCGTATCAGAATCCTCAACAAGATGATTGAGATCAAAGTCCCTAGGACAATCACCTGGAGGAATTGGAGGACGATTGAGTTGGAAGTTCAAGTCCATGGTAATGTTGTGCAGAGCCTCCACTTCATCCTCTGATCGACTAATTTTATTTTGTTGGGCCTCCATTGATTATGTTTGGACTTTATCTGCTTCCTGTCACTTGTAAATTAGGACATAAAATTCATAGATATTTGCAATCATCTCTTCATGGGCCCTACGGAAATGGTTTTAAATAGTTGAGACAAAAGAGTTATTATCAAAACTAGAATCCATAGGTGATAGATGTTGTGACGCAAACCAAATACAGGTAGAGTAGTTCAGATTTGGACGAGATAACCCAAATACCTGCGTCAAAGGAAATTACCCGACCTATCTAGGAAAGAAATTCAACAGAATATCACCTCTTCCCAAAATCCCACTTCGACCTTGCTCTAGATTATAATTCAGAATTCAGGAACACCAGCAGTTGTTTGATGGAGCATTAAGGAAATTGAGCCAAGAATGGAGAATTTTACCTTTGAATCAACAAAAATGTTGTGCCTTCCGCTCTCGACATAACAAAGCCTAGAATTCCTACCGAGATATGAAATCCACAAAATAAGAAGAGCTTATGGAAGCTTCACATAAAATTACCAATATTCCCAAGTGTTCTTTGCTCGACGAAGCGAAGTCACCTTTCTCTCAAGACTCAGAGAGTCAAAGACCCTTTCCTAGACCTGCTTCTTTGAAATTGAGGAATCTACACCTCATATCCACCATTTTAACTCCATTCGGAAGAACATATCCATGTATGACTGCAAATTCGTCTCACCTGAGCTGGGTTCCCAAAGCCAGACAATTAACTTCCCATTACCTGAAGATGCATTTTCCTCGCTCGCCATGGTATAAACCTCACTCCCCTATATAATATTCCTCATATCCCATGGGAATGGTTCACTGGAGAGGGTAATTAAAATGAGAGTCGTAGATGTTGAGCAAAGGATGACAAGAGCCATAATTAATGCCAATGAATGCCACACATTTGCATTTATTCGAGCCTTGTAGGTTGCCAAAATTGTCAAGTATGGAATGAGTCCTTCCTTCATTGTTGATGTCACCATATTTATGAGGATGCTAATTAAGTCGTAGTCTAACTAACCATATTCTAATGATGCTAATGATTAAACGTTGAGGAATGAGGAGGGAGTGAATGTATGGGAATTGGGGGAACAAATTTCCACCTACTAACTTAGTAAAACAAAATGGAGAAGCCATGGGATGAGGGAGGGGTAATAAATATACTTCATAGACATCAATTAGGAGATGATAGTTTGGTCAATGATTCCATTGATTTCTACTTATCCTTCCACCAAAAGGCAAGCTTTGTTGGCCAAGAGTTCAACATCGCTATTGAGACTCTAAAGGATATGGTAGGGGGAATAATTAGAGAAAGATCCCAGAATAATAATGATGCGATGAAATAGTTAACTTAGCATATTATCAAATGGGGGAGTCTTTCTTCTAAGATGGAGAATAATTAGGAAGGAGTCACCTATGATAGTTATATCTTTGATGCTCCTTTTGGATGTTAAGGTTAGCCCCAAGAAAAGACCAGGCATCTCTACCTGATTGTTGGATTTTCTACCAAGCCGCCAAGAGAATTTGTCCATAATTATTCCCTCAAGGGTCAAAAGAATCCCTCCTTCTCCTTTCACCATTGGTTTAATTAAATTGTTAATTATTAATAACCTAAGGAAAATTGGTAGAACTTGGGAGCATTTCTTATTTTGGGGAGGGTTTGTTGAGTCAGTTTCTGCCAAGCCTAATACCATTAAAAGAAAGAAACAAAGAAAGATTTACAACCCTGTCCAGATTGTTGAAATTCTAAAACAATCAACCTCCTTTGTCCTTACCAGAAACAAAAGGAAAGATTCTATGGACAAACACATTGAAAACCTTGTTTTGCTTCCTGTGGTAGAAACAGTATATGTAAGAAAGTGTAAGAGGGTTCTTGAGGAAAAACCTTCAACACTACAACAAAACCCTGTGATTAACATCCCTTTTTTCTTCCTTTTTTGTGTCTAGAGCCAATTTTTGGTGCTATTTGTGTCCATTTCTCAAATATGGTGCCAAACTTGATGCAAAGTTTTCAATGAGTTTTGCAACAAGTTTTACACCATGTTTAGCACCATGTATTATAATAGGTTTTGCACCAAATTTTACACTGGGTTTTATGCCAAGTTTTGTGCCATCCTTTGCACCATGTTTTGCATCAATTTTGGCACCCAATTTTGTTTCACCAACTTTTGCATCCTCTATTGCATCCACTTTTTGCGCCTACACTTGCATAAACTTTTGCATCATCTCTTGCATCCTCTTTTGCATCCCCTTTGCGCCAAGTTTTACATTGAGATTTGTGTCTAGTTTTGCATCTAATTTTGCATCCACTTTTACATCTTGTTTTGCATCCATATTTACATCCTCTTTTTCCTCTGTTATTGTGTCCACTTTTGCATCCAATTTTCTTGTGCCATAATTTGCACCTAGTTTGGCACCTCCCTTTGCACCCATTTTTTCTTTTAAACTTGTATCCATGATTGCATCCTCATATAGATATAGGTTTTCATCGCTTTTTACATATATTTTGCATACCTTTTTGTATCCACTTTTGTTTCAAGATTTTCATCAAGTTTTGTGTCTCATATTGCAACTACTTTTGCATCAAATTTTGTTGCATCAACTTTTGCATCATATTTTGCATCCAATGTTTCACCCATGTTTCACTTTTGCATTCATTTTTGCATCTTATTTTGCATCTATCATTACATCCACTTTTTTTGTCACACAATTTGTGCCATGTTTTGTACTTACTATTGTACCCACGTTTGCTTCCAATTTTGCATCCATCTTCACATCCTCTTTTGCATCAAATATTGCATCTATTTTTGCATCCACTTTTGTGTTGGGTTTTGCATCTCATTTTGTATCTTCTTTTGCATCTACTTCCATTACATCCATATTTTGCATCCAATTGTGTTTCTCCTGTTTCACCCATGTTTGCATCCACTTTTACATTCCTCATTGCATCTTGCCTTGCATTTAAGTTTGAATCTTTTTTTGTGTCTATTATTACATCCACTTTTTTTGTGCCATATCTTGTGCCTATCATTGCAACCCACATTTTCTTCCACTTTTGCATCCACATTTTCATCCTCTTTTGTGTCCAAGTTTTCATCAAATATTGTTTATGTTTTTTGCATCCCATTTTGCATATACTTTTACATCCACTTCTGATGCATCCATTTTTTCATCTAATTTTATGTCCACTATTGCACCCATGTTTGGTCAATGATTACATCCCTTTTTTCATCTAAGTTTGCCTCCTTTTTGCATCCAAGTTTGTGTCCTTTTTCTGCGTTCATTGTTATATCCGTATTTGTTTCACCACAATTCATGCTAAGTTTTATGCATACTATTGCACCCATGTTTTCTTCCACGTTTTCCATGTTTTATTCCACTTTTTCCATATTTGCATCCTATTTGTGTCCAAATTTTCATCAACTATTGTATCTAATTTTTCATCCACTTTTGTGTCAATTTTTCTATCTTTTTTTTCATCTACTTATGTTCTATCCACTCTTCATCCAATTTTACATCTATTTTTGCCCACATGTTTTTGTTCACTTTTGCATCCCTTTTCCAACGCTCATCATAATTTTTACATTGATGATAATTCTTATGAAATTGATAATTATGAAAAACTGATGACAATGTCAATAATTATGACAATGATGACAATGACATGAATTGTGATTATTATGATAATGACATGATGATAAAGATGATGGGAGTTACAATGAAAATGATGATGATGATGCTAATGATCTTGGCCAATCTTCCCAATGTTTAAATGTTTTCATGGTCATAATCATAATCATTATCTTTGGCATTGTCTTCCAATTCATCATCATATAATCATCATTATCATTATTTTAATCTTGGTCGTCGTCAACAATAATAATGGCATGAATGATGATTATGATGTTCATGACGAAGATGACAACAATGATGATAGAAATTACATTAATTATGATGATGGGGATGATGAAAATTATAATGATGATGATGATCATCAATATTCTCTCAAAAATAAAGTTGTTATTTCTCTTGCATATATCATGTGTCCTAACAACCCTTTTCGAGCACTCGTAACATTTTTTGGGTTGATGATATTTCTTACGACACCTATAATTATGAAAAATTGATGACAATGTCCATAATCATGATGATGATGATGATGACAACATCAATGGCGATTATGAAGACAATGCAATGATGAAAATAATGTTGACGATGGTGGTGGTGATGATGACGATAATGAAGATGATGACACTCCCTCTAAACTAGGGAGGTACTCATAATGAGACAAAAAAATACTCTCAAGTTTAAATATTCATATAATAAGGGATCTGGATTGATAAGCATCAAAGATGATTTACATCATCATAACTAACATTATCAAAATAGCAAGGCCCCGACTAACAAGTTCTATCTCTCCATTAGATCAGAGCACAATGTTGGGAGGAATAAATTTGGACACCACTACCACTCTAGGCACTTACCCCACCAGGATGTTCACTAGGTATGTCCTCACATGATCATTTCCTAATCCACTATCATAATGTTTGACACCAGGAAATGTCAATCCTCATGACTATTTTTATCTTGGATTAATGTACTTGACTTATGGTGGTTAGTCTTCATCAAAATACAAATTCTCAAAGAATATTGGTCCCAGATGTTTATCCAATCCACCGTTATCCCTACTGGTGCCTTTACTAGGCTTATGACTGTTAGTCCTAGCATAGTACATGGCACATGGATAATATGGTGTCCACCCTCACTCCCTCTCAACTAGGGAGGAGACATCCACAAGCATAAGGTTTTCTCAAGAATACCCATGATTTTCATAGAGAATAACATCATTAATTTGTTTTCATCGCATGACACCTTTATGATTAAGCATTTATAGATTTGTAGAAAAATATTTCCCCTTTTGTCTTTTGTGATGAAATAAAATCAAAAAGTAAAATCCAAAATCATTAAATATACACTATAATTATGTAAATGTTATATCTATGGGTTGTGCCAAACTTATGAAAACCATATTCCTTAAGTCCTATATATAAGAAAAATCAAAGAAATAAAAATAAGGCCCAATGAATGGTAACTCATGTATTCACTCCCTCTTTGGAAAACATATGAATATATACACTCCTAGTGATTGTTTGTTGCCTAAGAGTTTCATGTCTACTCTTGGTATACTTGGGTCAAACTACAGTCAATTTATGTGACGGAGTGAAATAATTAAGTTTGTGGAGTTATTAGAACAGTTTATTAAGTTAATCACCCCACACACATGTATTACATCTCATTGATCCACATGTGTGGGTTGGAGACTCATTTCTTGAGAAATTTAATAGAGACTGCTTTAGGGCTTTGATGGTATAGCTTAAAAATCTCTTGGTAAACATTGTGATTCATCCTTTATTTTCCTCGATATAGTTGATAATATTGATTATAGCTGCCTGATTTGTCTTTTCTGCTACTGATATCTTGCTAGTTGTAGGATCAATTGTCTCCTTTCCTTTCTTCGGTGGTATCGGTGAATCCATCTTTGGTGCTGTAGCTTCCTTTCTTTTCTGAACGGGATTGATAGGCACATCTCGGTTCCTCAATGAATACTGCTTTTGTTGAGTGGACAAGGCATTCAAATATCCTCTTTGGTAATCATCTAAATCTGCGTCATTAGCTAAGATAAAATCTTCATCTTGCTGGGCGCCTGAACTTTCTCCATACTCATCTTCTTCAGTGATGTAAATGGGCAGATCATCAGGAGTAAAGAAGTGGTTTTGGTCCCCTGCTACATTAGCATCTTCATCTGAATCTTGAGTTACAAAATTTTGAAAAAGAGGAGTTTTGATTGGTTGCTGGGCTGCCGGCTCGTGTACTCTTGGTTCACGCTGCTTGATTTTGTACTGAGGTTGTTGCTGGCCACGATAATTTGGATTATGAATCTGCAGTTCTGATTTGTCAAGGCTGAGTCTTTTGAACATCTCACGAAGCCAAGGTGGTTCTGATGATGTAGATTCTTCCTTTATAGTCACTCTTTTCTCTGCCTTCAAACGTGCTCTCTTGTCGTTCAGATTTGCCTCAACATTGACAGCAATCTTTTGCATATCTTCTAAAGTAGGCAGATCTCTGTCCCATAATGAATAAGCCATCTCCGGATCAAAGCCATCCGGGAATTTGAGAAGAGTTGATTTTCTAGATGGTCTTAAATCATCAGGAATAGCATTATAAACTGTATTGAACCTGATAATGTAGTCTTAGACAGACTCACCGTGATTGCGTTTGATATTATTGTACTCGACATTGATCTGAAGCGGATCTTTTCTAAGTTCCCAACGATCAAGAAACTACTTCTGAAGTTCAGCCAACGTAGGTATACTTCTAGCTCCCAAGCCTTTGAACCATTTTCTTACCTCTCCTTCGAATGTTTGCACAAACAATCGCATAGTTACATGCTTGTCATCAATCTCATATAAATCATAAAAAGTTGCCATTTTGTCTATGTGCTGCTGAGCGGACACACTTTGAGGAGTACCATCAAATAAATGGATTTTACTCTGATAGTCCTCGGGCATATCATGCAATTGCTGAGGTAAGGCAAGAGGTGCAAAGCGAGCAGCCTTTGCTCTAGGTGGATTTACTCTCGGTGTTGTTGGCGGAGTAGATGTTGCTACTGTATGGGGAGTATGCGGAGGTGTATGCGGAGGAGAAGCAATGTGGGATGAAGAAGGGGAATTAGCTGTAGATTCGGAGTAAGTAATTATAGGCTGCACAGGAATGGTAGGAATGAAAGGTGGTTCAGTAGGAACTCTAGAAGTAGATACCGTGACGATGGATCCAATGTTTGCAGATATGGCTTCTAAGAACTCAGTAAGATTGGCTGCTTGGATGGTGGTCTGAAGGTGCCTCAAGATAAAATTGTCAATTAATTTATTGTGCCTTTCAAATTCAAGAGCTGCAGCAAAGTCAGAATTTGGAACAATAGAATCGAGAGCGTTTTCGGACTTGGTTTTGAACAATGACAATTCAAACCTTTCGTCGAAAGGAAGTTCTTCAAGGTATTCAAAAGTGCAGGACATGAATGAGATTTAACCAAGGGAGTCGTCGAGCTTTCTTGATGGAGGATTTTTCGAATCAAATTTGGATTTTCATAAATAGGAGGTGGATTCGGATCTGGATTAGCTCTTGTATGTCTTTTTGAAGCCAGTGTATTTATCAGGAGATCAAAAGAATGAAAGTAATTCAGCCAATCGTTTGCTAGACTCAATCATCCAAAGGTCTAGAACGATCAAAGGTACTGGGGTGATCTGCAAATCAAAGTTTCGCAAGCTAACTGGAGATCGACTGAAGCAGCATTTATCTACTTCTACTTATGCATAGCAAGAGTGTTTCGAAAGCTACCTGGCGTGACTTCAGACTTCGTCTAAGACTTGTGAAACAAACTCATCAACAAGCAGACCATTTGAGATTTCTCCCTAGTATGGTCGCCACTATGTTAGCGCTCAAATATGCCTTAGGCTGAAATAAGGCAAGACTCAAGGCCACATCAAACCACGCTCAGCCTCGTAGCTAGCCCTACGAGGATAGGAGAGGGCTCTCTCCGGGTCAAACTCGGAAAAAGGTATTCGAAAAGGCTCGAGATGACTGAATTGATGACTGATTTTAGGCTAGGTATTAGGTACAAAGAGTTTAGGATTAATTTTTTATGATTTTGTTGAAATCAAGGGAAAGGCAATTTTGGGTGCGGGGATGAGGCACAGCTTTTGCAGAGGTCCACTTGGGGCAAGATAGGCAATTGTTTTGATGCCTTAAAGCAGGTGATATGGATAGATCAGACCGGTGAGAGGCTAAGGAGAGCAAGGGGTCTCAAGGATTCTCTTTAAACTGAAGAAAACATAGAATATTAAACAAATTTAAAGGCAGAGCATAGCAATTTCATGAATTCTACCTTAACACTTCATTTGCTTAATAAGAGAAGATTCAATAGAGATAATGATGAACATACACAACTTACAAGTACTAATCGAAACACACCATCAAGACATAAAGCCACATGGATCCCAAATAGTGCTGCAAAACCCTGGTCTTTCCTTTGCCAAAAATGTTGGTAAAATATGTACAATATAGTCTCAAAACTATCCCAAGAGTCTAACCTCTGCTACTGAATGAAAATTTACATATATAGACCAAGCTATCCTTATTCCCTAACCTCTAGGGGTCGAGCTCCTCCTTCTAGGAGCATTTTGAACAAATTCTAAACATGGAGCAAGAATCTAGATGACCAAACAACCTGCCTCTAAAAAGAAGGAAATTGATTCATTACATTGATTTCTTGCTAATTTGTGAATGAATCATCTAGAAGAAGGTAGATAAGTGCCATGTTACCTTACATACATCAAATTACATCATATTGGGTGCAAAATTACATCAAAGAGTGAAACTTATGGAAACTAGCCGAATTCCTGAGCTGAAGGTGAAAATCTGGGCCAAAAACTGTATGCGTAGCGCCCCTGATCCCTATGCATAGCGCCCCTTTGAGCCTGTTTTTGGAGCACTTCCCGACATCCAAATTGAGCTCATGATAGCTCTTTGGAAAGCCCTGGATGTATATTTTCCAACCCAAGTGGAATTTTCCAATTTGGAGTTAATTTTCCCCCTCAAAACTGAATTATCCCAGAGGTACTTCCTGCAGTTGGAAAAGGTGGCAGCAAGGTGGTTTTCATGATGTTTTTGGACATTTTGACCATCCAGAACTTGATGAAATGCCTTGGAAGTGGCTATCCAAGTGTATTTATTCATGAAAAATCCAAAACTACAAGCCATTTGTCAATTTGACCTCCCAATCTTCAGGGTAGCGCGCTACGCGTAGAACCCAAAAACCTGTTTCTTAAGCCAAAATTTTTGAAATGACAAAATTTTCTCCAAATGTGCCCAAAATTGGAGTGAAGACCCTCCATCATGTATCATGCTCAACTAGTGAATCCTCGGCCAAAACTCGAAGCGGATCAGGCCTTTTGTGTCGTTTTTGTGCTTTTCTCAAACGCCTTTTGAGGACCTTGATTCTCGCTTTGAAAACATGCATGCGAGCCCAATAGTGAGTCTTCATGTGACGAAGCATGTCCTTGTCCCTATTTGCCTTCGCCAACAACTTCTCCAAATGAGTGTTCACCCGGATGAGCATTGATTCCCTATCAATAGGTGTCAAATCACCAGGTCTCCTTCGGGCCAATTCCCGGTCTTCGCGGATCTTCCGCAGCTCATAAAGTTCATGCTCATCTTCCAACTGCTTGTTGCGCTGCTCTAAGTAGTTGATCACCCATTTAGCCATCTGCAATTTCTTTTGCAGCGACTCATTCTCAGCCCTTTGATCTCGGATGATCTCCTTTAGCTTGGAACTCGGAGAGCTAGCATCAACATCAATGATATCCGTGTCCTGGCCTCCTGAAGGACCCTCGTCAGCCATGGGTCTCTTGCCCCTGTCTTGACTTTGTACCTGTGCTGTAGACGGAAGCGAGACCCCTTCCACATGATGTGGAGATAATACTCGCTCTGCTGATGGTGTCAACGAGACCCCTTCCACCCCGGTGGAGATAGTACTCGTCGTGCAGCTGCAAAAATGCCCTGTGGCCTTTCTGATATGTCACATATACGGAGAATCAAGCCGCTCGGAATGTCAACTGCTGCTGGGCCCTTCCCTCATCATGAACCAACTCTGGTGGTGGCTGAGGCACTGTGAAAAGGTCACGAGCAATAAAATCCTCCCATGTAATGCCCTGCTGTGTCAGCTGATGAATCACCACGATTTTGATCAATGCATAATGGTATATGCTCCTGTGCTGTTGTGCTGGGCTCTTCTTTTGCACTAAAGGTACCATCCTCTCTATGTTGCGAAACATAAAATATGGGATGTTCATCAGATGCACCTTTGTAAAATGCATCAACAAACGGACATGATATGCATAAAGATGTGAGAATCTGCCCTCACAACTGAAATATCATATGATAAGTTTCATCAAAGGTGCAAACCGATCATTCAGGTAGTGGAAAGGAAAAACTCTACTCAAGTGCCTTATATACCCTGGTTTAATATATGGCTCATAATATGATTTCTCTAGCTGTTGACGCTTATTCCATTGCTCTCCGATATTTGGAATTCCCGTGGCCTCTGCAATGGTTTCTGGTGACAAAATGAAATTAACTCCAGCAAGGTTCACATGCCCATCATGTAAATGGAGAACAAACAAGTGAGCTAATTCACGATGATGCTGAAACTATGAAATTAGCTCACAAAAATGATAGCATGACTGGTGGCGAAAGCAATCCATGGCAAGTGGGCAAGCCTGCAATTGTACCATAGAAGTGGGTTCTTCTCTGAAATGTTTACCACCTTTGCCACCTTTACGAGGTCTTTGTGGCACATTTCCCTCTGTGGTGGAATCACTTTCATTTTCTTGCTCATAAGATGACTCTGTATCTGACATGGTTTTGAGAACAAAATAGGTGCAATAGGAGGACTGCAATGTGTATGCTGTATGTGTAATGAAATCCCAATTTCAATGTATCTTCAAAAAACTAGTTGAAGCATCATAAACATTCTACCATAATGGGTATTTTGTTTGGTATATTTGGGCATAAAAACAATCACAAAGATGTTGTGGTATGAAGTGTTGTTGTCTACAATGTATTTTAATACCCTATACAAAGTTTTCAATAAGAGCCTAAGGTTTGATTTATTTTCTTAAACCCAACACCACTTGCACTTCTTCAAACACACATTAAACACTATTCAACTTGATGCTTGAGTCAAAGAAGAAACCTACTTGTAGTTGTCGGGGTGATTTGATAAGTTTTAGGTGCAAAACATAGCGCTGGAATGGATGGGTAGCGCGCCAGTTGTATGCGTAGCGCACCTCCCTGTGCGTAGTGCCTGTGTAAATTTACACGGGATGTGCACGCCCAATGCATAGTGCACCACCCAGTGCGTAGCGCACCACCCAGTGCGTAGCACACCACCCAGTGCGTAGCGCACCAATCCTATGCGTAGCGCGCACCTTCACTCTGCCTCTAGGGTTTGAAACTCGGTTTTTTCTCCCTCCAATCTTGACAATGCTCTTGCTATGATATGTGGTGAAGCAAAAGACTTGTTTCACTTTATATACACCCACAAAATATCTAATTTGAATAAATTAACTTCAAAACCCACTTTGTAAAGTTTGGGCACTTTCACTTTTGGTCTATTAATACAATGATGCTTTTTTATTTCCTTTTGCTTTTCTGAGGTTTGGACTGAAGCTCTTTGTTGATTTTTGTTTGCAGGGATAGCTGTAACATACTTTGGCAAAGGAGACCAAGGCTGCACTTGAACATTTTAAGGATTGAAAATTTTGACAATTTTTTACAAAAATGAGAAGGCGACTTATCTTCAAAACTCCGTTTTGAAGAGAAGTCTGAATTCAACTGTACAATAATGAAAATTATTGAAATGATGATCTATCAAAGACATCCCTCTGGCCTGCTAGTCTCCTAATACTTTGCAAGACTAAAAATGACTCAACCCTACACCTAAAACCTCAAAATTTAAAACATGATTGTGTATGACCTTGGAAAACTTTATTTTTAATGAATAAACCTGAACCAGCAGTGCCAAGCACGAGGGGAATGAGTGACACACAACCGCTCCATCAGAGTTATGGCATGCCTAACGAAATGCAACTGATCAAATGGATGGGACAACTAAAACATGAAATGAAAAAAAGAGCTTTTGATCTTTGATGGAGGGATAACTAGACCGACTCTAACACTAAGAAGCAAAAATAATAATAGAAATAAGGATGAACCAAAAATCTTCCTTTCCCTAGTAAGTGTTTTCCACCATTCATTCCACTCGTTCGATTTATTTCATAAAACAAAGATAAGTGTTATCTAACACTCTTTTGGCAAAGCCTATTGAGCTTCACATGTGATATATCTATTCCTTGATGGATTCCTTGATATATTGATCAAGTTTTGATTCCTTGGAGATTAATTAGAGAAAAGAAAACATGAGTACTCTTAATTCCAAGTTCAATGCCTCTGATGGTGGACACAAGGCAAGGGAGGGGTTGCTATCGTGTTCATAACTCCAATTTCATTGTCTCTGATAGTGGATGAGGCAATGGAGGGGGTTGCGGTCATGGTCATGGTCGTGGAGTTTTCTCTTTTACATTATATTTAGGGAGTTCAAAGCAGTTTGAATGGAATCATTGTCGTCACTAGGTATAATGGATTAAGTGTGATAATGGATAAAATGAAGTAATTATTTGTGAGCATTTGCTCTTGAATGAACATTGGGATCCATTTTATCATAGAGAAAACTACATGCATTAAAAACAACTCAATATTTCATGTGACATTCATATTGTATGCAACTTATTTTTCATTGAAAACAATTTACTTTTTCATGTGACATTAATTTTTTTTTAAATCTCTTCTATTTCTAATCTGAACTACAATTGTAATTTGAAATAAATCTTTGAGTAAATCTAAATTTACTAATTGTGCATGGACATCATAAGAAACCTTCACAATATAATGTGAAGAACAAATGGGTACCTACTTCATATGCATTATAAAATGCTTCTACTACTTAATGTGAATTACAAGTGTAATCTTAGTTGGATCTCTAATATATCTTAAACCATATTTTCATTTTATTTTTTAGTGCTATTAAATTTTATTATGTCCTACCTCATTTTATGGTTAGAATTGTAATAAAAATATGCATTGTGCTATAGAATTAGTACTAACATGTAATATTGTTTTTTTTCCAGAACACTACAGGTAATGACCACGAAGATGATGATACATACTACGTTTAGATTACATCATAGTAGAGACGATGATGATGAGGATGGCAATGGCATTGGTGATGATTATGTGGATGATATTATCAGGATGGTCAGGATGATGATCATGGAAATGATCATGAGGATGGCGTTGACTATGATTTCCGTGGTGCTAGCTAGCCATGCATTATTTTTTATATTTAGTTGGGATGTCTTAATATGGTAATCATACATTTGAATTTTAGTTGATTAGAATAATGATGATGATACTATTTGTACTATCTCGTTACCTTATGTATATGTTGAAAATTGTTTACATTTTTTTTATGAAGAATTATTGTGTATGATGAGATTCCTATTTTTTTGTGGATGTTGTGAATTTACCTTCGAATAATGATATCCATGAAACATTTTTATTTGGTAATCATAGATTGAATTTTAGTTGATTTGGTTAAATATGATGATGATATTATCATTTTTATCTTGTTATTTTATGTATATATTGAAAATTATCAAGATTATTTTGATGGAGAATTATTATGTATGATGATATTACTATCTTTTGATGGATGTTGTGAATTTACCTTAGAATAATGGTGTTCATGAAATATTTGATATGATAATCACACATTTGAATCTTAGTTGATTTGATTAAAGATGATGAGGATATTATTAGTATTATCTTGTTACTTTATATATGTGTTGAAAATTGTCAATGCTTTTTTATGGAGAATCATTATGTATGATGATATTACTATTTTTGAATGTAATGTTTTGAGTTTACCTTGGAATAATGATATCTGTGATAAGTGTTGATTTAGTAGTCATATATGTATATTGAAAATTTCAATGATTTTTTGATAGAGAATTGTTATATATGAGGATATTGCTATCTTTTTGATGAATTTTGTCAATTACCCTTAAATTTGTTTACAAATATTATATTATCAATTTGAATTGTGATATCTTCTTAAATGTATTATACATGACAATACCTCCTCATCATCTTGGAGGAGAATACTATGTTGTTGGTTGAAATACCCCTTTCTCCTAGACTATATAAGACTGTAATACAAGTTATGTACCATGAGGACCACATTATCCTAGTCTATAACAAGTTGTCCATCTCATTTAACTTTTGTTACCAAAATTCTAATTCAATCACGAGGAAAAAACGAGTTAACTAGAATTTGACACTCTTGTTCACTTTCGGAAACTCATATGGTGGAATGTGATCTCTTTATCCTCATATTTATATTTTTCCTAAAAAGGAAAAGCATACAAAAGCAGGAAAGAGCCATAAAGAATGGGGAAGCTTTTTCCTAAGCTCAAAAGCACCTAAAATGTGGAAAAGGCCATTTTTATATGAGGAAACATTATTCACCCAAAAGATTTTGCCCAAATTTAACTAATGAGGAATTTGGGAAATCTTGATAGCTTTCACTTTCCTATATATTGGAGGCTTGGCCATTAAGAAAAGGATGGGAATTATTGTATTGTCACGCTACTGAGATCTATCTTGAGAGGGAGAGTTTTGGAGCTAGGATTTGAGTTGGGGGAGGTGCAACTGCATCTAATGGTTGTAACTTTCCTTGAACTCCTTTATTAATATAGATCGGTTGTTCTTCCTTCAATATGTTGCTATTCATTTTTTACTTATTCTATTTAACTAATGAATGTATGAGATTTTGGTTTATATTTATTTATTCAGTAATATTTATATGTTTCAAATAGTTTCGATTATCAAGATATTATGCTGTGAAGGTTGCTTTGTTCTCTCTCTTATGTGCAGGACCAAGCTTTGGAGCTAGCTAGGAGCACTTCCCAACTACACTAAAAACTCCAACAAGACCTGCATGTGAGGACTCATAGGAATTCCTTCTCTTTTTCTTAATCTATACTCTACATCTTGATCTAATAAGAATCTTGAGCCTTAGAACAACATTTCTCTTAATCGATTTGTCCTAGGTTTCCAGGATAAACTGAGGGTTTTATGTCTATCTAACCATGCATTAAATCCTGCAACAAAATGATATTTAGAAACTGTAATATTTTCACTATGTAATTGAAATTAGTAAAATGAACCATAAAAGGGGCCATAAATCGAAATAAAATTAAAACTCTAAACAAGAAGCCAAAAGTGGATGTTACCATGGATGCAAAATTGGCAGTAGAATTAGATGTTAAACTAGCCATAAAAACATGATGCAAGACACAAAAATGGTTTTAAAGTAGAATTAAAAAAGGGTGTAACACTAGACACAATGAATGGAACAAAATATGGCATACAAAAGGATACCAAAATGGGCACAAACAATGATGCAAAAATAGACACCAAAATGAGGATGAAAATGATGGTATAAAATTAGGATGAGAAATTGGGTGCAAAAAGGATGTAAGAAAAGACACAAAACAAGATGCAAAATGGGACTAAAAAAGGGTGAAACCAAGGATGTGAAAAAGGATGCATAACTAGATATAAATTCAAACTAAAATCTAGGTGAAAAATGAGATGCAAATGTGGACACAAAATGTGGCAAAAAAAATGATGCAAATTTGGATGCCAAAAAGGTTGCAAATTTAGACACCAAAATGATGAAAATTTGGACATAAAAATAGTGCAAAATTGGACATAAAAAATAGTGCAAAATTGGACACAGAAGTAGAAAAAATGGTGCAAAAGTGGGCATAAAAATGGCTCAATTTGGATGCAAATTGAGATGCAACATTGGATGCAAAATTATGTGCAACAAATGATTCAAAACTTGATGCAAAAGCAAATGCAAAAGTAAACGAAAAAAATGGCTCAAAATTGAACGTAACATTAGACACAAAATGGGATGCAAAGGTGGACACAACACATGGTTCAACATAGGATACAAATTTAGATGCTCAAAAGGATGTAATTTAATGGTGTTAAAAATGATGCTAAATTGGATGCAACAAATTATGCAAAATAAGATGCAAAATATGGTGCAAATTAGGATGCAAAAAAGGGAGACAAATAAAATGCAAAAGTGGATGCAAAAAATGGTGCAAAAATAGATGCAAAATTTGGCACTAAAACAGATTCAACATATGGTGCAAAATTGGATGCAAAAAATAGTGTAAGAAAAGGCAGAAAAACTAGCGCAAAAATGGATGTAAAAATAAGTATAAAACTAGAAGCAAAAAACGGCATAAGATTATATGCAAAAATTAGCACAAAGTGGATGCAAGAAAAGGCACTAAATTAGAAGCAAAATATGGTTTAAAACTCGATGCAAATTACGACACAAAACTAAAAACAAAGAATGGCACCCAACAGGAAGCAAAAAATGATGCAAAAATAGATGCAAAAAATGGCACAAAACTAGAAGCAAAACTTGTTGTAAAACCAAATGCAAATCTTGGTGCAAAAAATCATGCAAAATTTGGCGTAGAAAAAGATGAAAAATTGGCGCAAAAAAGGATGCTTTAAAAATTGTACAATATAGCTAGATTTAGCGCCAGGCTGCTCATCCTAATTGAGAAAAAAAATGCACTAAAATCTGGTGCTAAATCTGGCGCAAATTGCTTGTTTTGTTGTAGCGTGCAACCTCCCATCAAGAACACTTTCTGGAGTTTATAGTTGAGAACCTTACTGATATGTTTCGTACTGATAAACATGAGGAGGGTTTAGAAGTAAAGCTCAGTGAAATAGGGGATCTAGAGGGTCAAACCAAATCATCCAAACCTGTACAGAGATATAAGGAAAAATAGGTTACTTTAGCTAAGATATATGGGATGAGAAAATCCCATAGAGTGCCCACAAATAAGCTTAGGCTCAACTCCAAATTGCATCAAAACCAAACCTTGAAGGATCAAGTCATTGATCTTGATGATACACCTTTAAGGGACTTAACAATGAACAAAGATAAAGCTTCAAGTTCCTCTAAAAAGAAGAAGATCCAGAAACAAAGTAAAGGAGAAAAACAGGGCCACAAGGCCAAAAAAAAGCAAAAACAAAAAACAAATTAAATCAAGCAATGTGGACCTCTTGTTAGAAGCAACAGAAACATTAAAATGGGCATACAAAAGGTAGCTCTGTCAAATGTTTTGGCAACACTGATCTTTGATTTTGTTTTTGACAGCGTTGCCAGATAGGTTGGCAATGCTTTCACTGTTTTTATTTTGACAGTGTATGCCAAATATTTTGTCAGCACTTGAATAGTACTCCCTAGCAACACAGCTTTGACATCGATAAGGATATAGATTTTGGAAAATATTTCTAGAGGCTATATTTATACATTAGGCATTATCTTGGAAAGATAGGGTAAATTCAGGGCATAGATCAAAAGGAAATTGTTATTTTGAGCAGATCAGTCAATATCAAATTACGATATTGGAGCTGTAAACATGGGGTTTTCCAGATTTTGTTCTAGAATGTCAGTAACTAGTTCAGATCCACATCTTCAACAGATTCTATAGCTACATGCCTACTTTTTTGCCACCATGGATTATGTTTCAAAGTGTCAACGCATCACTTGTTCCTTGTAAATGTATTTTTTAGGTTTAATTTAAAGTCATCAAGATATGTATATATTTTTAGTATTTTGTAATTAAAACTTTCTAGATATTATGGATCTCAAAGCTTATGTAATTTTTGTATAAATTAAATGAAAAATCAGAGAGAAGGGTTGGTTTCTGAAGAAAAAGAGTTGTGTTGTATTTGACTCCATTTTGAGATTAATAGAGATTTCAAGGCAAAAGTATTTGAACTCTTATATCAGATATTCTTTTAGTGATACTTATCAAACAATTTTCCTAATGATGTTTTTCCTGTGCAATTCCATAAGTGTTTTTAGTCATCATATTTGAAACGAAAGTCATATAAGTTTACGAAATTCATTTGGTGCTATGCTTTACATGTTTCAAGTACTGTCACTTTTTCTTCTAATATCAAACATAATTCAATCTGATACTTTGCATTGATGTTTGTTTCTTTTATCACCTATCAACTTGATAATCATATATCTAAATAAGCGGTATTCATCCCACCTCTGAGCTCTGACTATTCTCTCACTAGATCTTGAAATATTCATTGGAATGACATTTTAGTTGTAACTTATTTGAAATTTTATTATCATATGTAACATAGTTACCGATCAAACGAGAAAATTACCTAGTACCCGTTTTTTTGAGGTAGCAAAAAATCTCTCGATTTTGAAAAATGGTGATTCAGAATACGCCCTTTTTTGGGAGCATATTTTTGGCACTTTAATTTTTTTTTGTATCAAGTATGAACATTTTTTTAAAATGTTAGTGATTTTCATGCTGATTTTGAAAAGTGTTGATGCAACATCAACACATTTTTCTAGAGGGCTTATTTTTTACACTTTAAATTTTTATGTATGAGCAACTTTTGGATCCATAAAAAGGCTTCTGAGGATCAGTTGGTAACCTTTTTTCAGTTCAATGTTGGAGCTCTCTTCTATTCTTTCTCTCTCTCTCATACACTTGGACACTTAGAGTTTTATTGGAGCCCTCTTGGATGGTGTGGCATACTTGGATTTTTTAAGCAAGAAGGTAAAGGAAGAACAGAAAATTGCAAAAGAGGGCATTGGGATCAACAACTACATCAGATTTTCTTGCAGGTACTGAGTTGGGTGTATGTTTCCTTCACTAGTTTTGGCATGCATGATATATGCATGTGGATTTTTGGTTGTGATCTATCATTGGCATGGAGGATGGGCAGGATTGACAATGGATTGCCTAGCCTTGCCATTTCTTAGATAGCCATGGTGATTATGGGTTTATTTCCTTGTTGTTTTTTTGGTTGGATCTCGTGTTTCCTTATTTTGGATTGAGTTATTAGTCACATAGCCTTGGTTGGTCAAATGCTCTGGATCCCCAAAATTGCTTGGGTTGAGTTATTAGTCTCGTAGTCTGGGTTGGATAAACGCTCTAGAGCCCTTGGTGCGTACTAGTCTCATAGCCTTGGTTGGAAAAACACTCTAGATCCTAGTAAAATTTGTGGGCTGAGTTACTAGTCCTGTAGCCTCAGTTGGACAAATGCTTTAGATCCCTGGATGATTGGGATAAAGACCGATCTAATGATTTTTTTGTTGATGTATGACTGTGAGGTGGAATCATTGTTTGATAGGTTGAGGTGGATGGCCTCTAGAAGGCCTAAATGAGTTTTAATTGATGTTTTCTATGAGATCCCACATTCATGCTTGGAATATGGCACGGGGGTGAATCGCTGAAGAGAGATTTGGCTCAGCGATTCGACGGTCGGGTGGAACTTTGGAATCCCATCCCGGGTTTGAATTTTTCATTATTAATGAAAGGTTATTTTTCCTTGTATTTATATGATTATTATGATGGATTATATGTGGTTTATATGGTTTTCATTTCATGGATAATTATGTCCCTATTATGATGGTTATTTACATGTTTTATGACAACAGCCATGTGTAGCTCTCCTCGTGTTTTTACTTGTAATTGAATGATAAATGTATCTATGACATAATCAATGGAAAGGAAGTTGATGTGTTGAGGCATCAATTGTTCTTAGTGATTCTCAGCTAAGTATGATACCCCTATGCTCAGAACTGTTAATTGCACCTGTAGATTATGCATTTACAATATGTTTGAAAAAACACTTATCGTAGCTAGTAGGGGTCCAATCAAGGTATTGAACAAGTATTTACTTTGTTACTGTCATTCCCATGTTATTTTACTGATTTGAAGAGATGGTCCAATTCTGGGTAGTGACTTGGGCTCTGGGCCTGAAAAATGGCTCAAATCATGGAGTCATTGGCATAGCACTAACGGTTTTGGTCTCTGGTCACTCTCAGGCAAGCCTGTGAGAGAGACTTTGAGTTTCTGGTCACCCTCTTTCGTATAGCATGGGAGCGACTGGGGCTTAATTTTTCCAAAAGATTAGTAGGACCCCAAGGAAAGTTGTCTAAAGTATTGGATTGCTTCCTGAGGGTCCTGTAAGTGATGATTAATGTTTGTATGGTGTGTTTTTATCAGTTCCACTTCCTTAACTTAGACTTACGAGGTCGAATCATATCATAGTGGCCTCTCATCACATGTGGGGGGGGAGGGTGTTACATCAATCATCAAAATCACTGTCATTGTCATCCATCAATCAATGTCATGCAATCAGGGTTATTGTCAATATTAAGGAGATCGTTGTCACTATTATTCACCAAGTTAATTGTTACTTTCATACATCAATCAGTGTTATGCAATCAGGTTCATTGTAACATAAGTGCATGGTTATAGTCATCATACATCTCATTTTCATCATCATGACAATATCACTGTCACATGTATTAGAAACACTGTTATATGTATCTTATCAAAATTCATTGAAGATTTATATCCTAATTGTTCATTTAGTCGTGACTTAAAATTTCATCTCGAGGAGATAAAGAGATCAATGGTGACTCCTGAAAAATAACATTACAAAGAAGCTTATTGCATTATTAATATGGATTTACTACTTTATCTCAATCAGGAATTCATAACCTATGTTATTTGTATTAAGCAATTATATAGTGATGCCACTATCGTTGAAGTCACGAACTACCTGAACGTGCCAAGTGATCTACACAGAAATATATTTATATAGTTGCTTTGAATTATCTCCTAATCCAAGGATATTTGAAGATGACTAAAACGTTGTTCTTATTGATGCCTCTATCCCAACTGTACACAAAAGAATCCTCAGATGATGCTCTGAAAACACATGGAAAAAATAATTTCATCTATATTAAGCGAGATCTTCAACTACTGGACACAAAAAATCTCTAAGAGACAAAACGCCTCCAACATTTCAAATGTGGCTTCATATCTAAGCGAGAAGACTACTCCACGAATTACTCATAATTTGCTTCACATCTCATTCTGAAAAACACATATATTCTTTAATCAATAAAGTAAACAATCGATAAAATGATTTTCATTGCTTCAGAGTTCTGCAAGGGTATTAGTGGAATTAAGAAAACTTTAGAATATCATCATGTGGACACCCAACTTCATCCCATAGAGATTTTAACAAGTGTATAGCAAGAATCAATCTCCAATTCTAGTGAATCCTAATAGCCCAAAACCATATGTCATAACTTCCTAAAATTTCTTACATCAAACATTGGAATTTCCTCCAATTACATATATTAAATATTTAAGGAGGGTCGTAGAGCTTAGATGACATATTAAATCAATCTACAATAATAAAAAATACCCTTCGATGATACCCTGAACTAGCCAAATAGATCCCGTAAGGTTGTCACAAATCTGGTTGCAGAGGATAATAAAGACACCATACAAAATTGTAATGAAAACTTCTTGCAAAAGTAAATTTTCCTCTGACATGCTTAGAGAGAGCCCAAATAGAGCTTACAATTCAGATTAAATTCAGGTTGAATACAAAAATACTTTAGAGAAGAGCGAGTATTTTCAAATCTTTCCAAACCACATAGATGTGTGGTTAGCCCTCCAACTAAGTCTTGATCTTCCTTAGAGATTACTTTTGCAAGTTGAACTCAAAACCAATAAAAGTCCAATTTAATGAACTGCCTCAGAGATATACTAGTAAATGTGTTTTAACAGTTGGTTTGTGAAGAGCCATATTTCCAAATAAAACAATTTTTTGAAACTTTCAACCTCAGGATTTTGCGTTAGATGTACTTGACTATACAGACATGGATGAATAGCTTCAACAGAAGGATTTGTTTTCCAAATTGTTCCCCAAAGGGCCACAAACTAAGCTCAACCAATCTACAATAGAGAGTTAATACCTAGCGATAGCCCAATAAAAAAATAAAAAACCATAGTCTCAGAAACAATTGCTTCTTATCAGATTTCTTCTCATTCCACAGGAATGAAATCAAATTGCTTCAAGAGATAAACATTTTCTTGCCCTAATGAATGTCTTGACCTACAGAGAAAGATAGTGGCATCACTATATAATTGCTTAATACAAATAACATAGGTTATGAATTCCTGATTGAGATAAAGTAGTAAATCCATATTAATAATGCAATAAGCTTCTTTGTAATGTTATTTTTCAGGAGTCACCATTGATCTCTTTATCTCCTCGAGATGAAATTTTAAGTCACGACTAAATGAACAATTAGGATATAAATATTCAATGAATTTTGATAAGATAAATATAACAGTGTTTCTAATACATGTGACAGTGATATTGTCATGATGATGAAAATGAGATGTATGATGACTATAACCATGCACTTATGTTACAATGAACCTGATTGCATAACATTGATTGATATATGAAAGTAACAATTAAATTGGTGAATAATAGTGACAACGATCTCCTTAATATTGACAATAACCCTGATTGCATGACATTGATTGATGGATGACAATGACAGTGATTTTGATGATTGATGTAACACCCTCCCCCCACATGTGATGAGAGGCCACTATGATATGATTCGACCTCGTAAGTCTAAGTTAAGGAAGTGGAACCGATAAAAACACACCATACAAACATTAATCATCACTTACAGGACCCTCAGGAAGCAATCCAATACTTTAGACAACTTTCCTTGGGGTCCTACTGATCTTTTGGAAAAATTAAGCCTCAGTCGTTCCCATGCTATACGAAAGAGGGTGACCAGAAACTCAAAGTCTCTCTCACAGGCTTGCCTGAGAGTGACCAGAGACCAAAACCGTTAGTGCTATGCCAATGACTCCATGATTTGAGCCATTTTTCAGGCCCAGAGCCCAAGTCACTACCCAGAATTGGACCATCTCTTCAAATCAGTAAAATAACATGGGAATGACAGTAACAAAGTAAATACTTGTTCAATACCTTGATTGGACCCCTACTAGCTACGATAAGTGTTTTTTCAAACATATTGTAAATTCATAATCTACAGGTGTAATTAACAGTTCTGAGCATAGGGGTATCATACTTAGCTGAGAATCACTAAGAACAATTGATGCCTCAACACATCAACTTCCTTTCCATTGATTATGTCATAGATACATTTATCATTCAATTACAAGTAAAAACACGAGGAGAGCTACACATGGTTGTTGTCATAAAACATGTAAATAACCAGCATAATAGGGACATAATTATCCATGAAATGAAAACCATATAAACCACATATAATCCATCATAATAATCATATAAATACAAGGAAAAATAACCTTTCATTAATAATGAAAAATTCAAACCCGGGATGGGATTCCAAAGTTCCACCCGACCGTCGAATCGCTGAGCCAAATCTCTCTTCAGCGATTCACCCCCGTGCCATATTCCAAGCATGAATGTGGGATCTCATAGAAAACATCAATTAAAACTCATTTAGGCCTTCCAGAGGCCATCCACCTCAACCCATCAAACAATGATTCCACCTCACAGTCATACATCAACAAAAAAATCATTAGATCGGTCTTTATCCCAATCATCCAGGGATCTAAAGCATTTGTCCAACTGAGGCTACAGGACTAGTAACTCAGCCCACAAATTTTACTAGGATCTAGAGTGTTTTTCCAACCAAGGCTATGAGACTAGTACACACCAAGGGCTCTAGAGCGTTTGTCCAACCCAGACTACGAGACTAGTAACTCAACCCAAGCAATTTTGGGGATCCAGAGCATTTGTCCAACCAAGGCTATGGGACTAATAACTCAATCCAAAATAAGGAAACATGAGATCCAACCAAAAAAACAACAAGGAAATAAACCCACAATCACCATGGATATCTAAGAAATGGCAAGGCTAGGCAATCCATTGTCAATCTTACCCATCCTCCATGCCAATGATATATCACAACCAAAAATCCACATGCATATATCATGCATGCCAAAACTAGTGAAGGAAACATACACCCAACTCGGTACCTGCAAGAAAATCTGATTTAGCTGTTGATCCCAATGCCCTCTTTTGCAATTTTCTGTTCTTCCTTTACCTTCTTGCTAAAAAAATCCAAGTATGCCACACCATCCAAGAGGGCTCCAATAAAACTCTAAGTGTCCAAGTGTATGAAAGAGAGGGAAAGAATAGAAGAGAGCTCCAACATTGAACTGAAAAAAGGTTACCAACTGATCCTCAGGGCTAATTGGTGACTGTGTTATTTATTTGGTCTTGTATGTCGATGATATGTTACTGGTTGGAAATGACAAAGAAATTATCCAGGATTTGATGACCCAATTGTCCTCCAAATTCAACATGAAAGATATTGGTGCTGCAAACTATATTTTGGGCATGGAAATTAAAAGAGATAGGAAAAAGAGGAAGCTCTGGTTAAACCAGAGGAAGTATGTCGATATAATATTGTAGAGGTTTAATATGCACGATAGTAAACCGTTGAAGGTTCCTATTCCTGTAGGTGTAAAGTTATTTGCTGAACTGTGTCCCAAGACATAAGAAGAGGAAGAGGATATGTCTCATGTTCCATATGCAAGTGCAGTCGATAGCCTGATGTATGCATTGGTATGTACTAGACCAGACATTGCACATGTAGTGGGAGTATTGAGCAAGTTTATGTCAAAACCAGGAAAGGAGCATTGGACATCAGTGAAGCGGGTTTTCAGGTATTTGCAGGGCATTACTGATTATGGTTTGTGCTACCAAGGAAGACCAGGATTGAACAGAGTGTTGGATATTCGTGGCTTTGTTGATGCATACTGGGCTGGAGATCTGGATCAGAGAAGATCTACAAGTGGGTATGTGTTTAACCTATTTGGAGGTGTAGTTAGCTGGATAAGTAAGAAACAATTTGTAGTGGCACTATCAACTACAGAGGCAAAATACGTGGCAGCCACTCATGCAAGAAAGGAAACATTTTGGTTGCAGAGATTGTGTTCAAGTATGGGGTTAGTACAGGAAGCTATAAGGATAGACTGTGAGAGCCAAAGTGCAATTTTCTTGGTAAAGAACCCTGCATATCATTCAAAGACAAAGCACATTGATATTCAGTATCACTTTGTGAGGGATATGATAGAAGACAAAAAGGTGTTGCTGGTAAAGGTGGACACTTTGAAGAATACTGCAGATGCATTGACAAAATCTGTGAGCTCTGAGAAGTTCTCCTGGTGTAGAGAAACAATGGGCATTTCAGGGTTGGAAAAATGACTAATCTCTCCTATGGTCCCCTGTGGAAGGAAAACAACAAGTGGGAGAATTTTGTGTTGTGTTATTTTCTTTCCACGTAGTTAACAGGGGGTTTGAGGGGTACCCTATGTTAGGTTGGGCGGACCCACCTATGGTTTTGTGCATGATTTTTGCACATGTTTTTTTGGACGCAATGTTTTTTCAGTCCATGGTATTGGACACGATGGTTTTCAGTCCATGGTATTGGATGTGATGGTTTTCGGTCCATGGTATTGGATGTTTTAGCATGTAAAAATATGTTTTATAACATTGAAAGGAACATAATGAAATCAAGCTGGTAGTCCCGGTTTTCGGATCCAGTGGGAAAATCTCTGTGTATATGTTTTATGCTCTCACATTATTTATTTTTCTGTGTTTTAGAATTCATATGTAGGTAATTTTTGTACGGGGTTAAAACCTACAAAACCTTGTAGCTCCTCAACTCAAACTTTCTATTGGTTATCAGATGTTTTCTTCTAACCCTCTCCCAGTTGGAAAAGAGATTGACTTGGATTCATCTCTAGCCTGTCCTGCTCTTCCTGAGCGTGACCCTCTTGTGTCTATTCCCGACCAACCATTGGTCGAAAAGAGTATTGGATTGGCTTCACCTCCAGTTGCTCACTCTGTCCCCAAAGAGAGTGGTGATCATACTACTCATGTTCTTCTCATCTCCTTAGTTTCTTATGAATCAAAGAGTGACCCTCCCATCGTAGTTGTTTAGGAGAGTCCTTCTCCTATTCCTATTCAGCATGGGGGAAATCATATGATATTCCCACCAATTAGTTATGTTGTCTCTTTCAATTGGGGTCCATTGACTACTTTCTGCCTCCCATATTATGTGCCTTTCCAGATCACAATACAAGCCTATAATATGGAAGTACATGGCATTATATTAGATGAAGGCGCATCTGTTAGCATCATGTATTCTACTACTTGGCAAGCTTTGGGCTCCCCACAACTTGTGCCTGTCACTTAGAATCTGTTGGCTTTCAACGGAGGAACCAGTTAACCCTTAAAAATCCTTCTGGAGTTCCCTATTTCTTTGGGAGGAAAGATCGTCTGTATAGACGTGATGGTAGTCCAAGGTACATTAGATTTCAATCTTCTCTTTGGACACGACTATTTTTATGTCATGGGAGATTTTGTTTCTTCACTTTTCTGTGTGGTTTGTTTTCCACATGAAGGGAGAATTGTGATTATTGATCAACTATCGTTCATTGGTCACCAGGCGCCTCCTTTGTAACCATTGTCCCCTATCAAGTCTTGTTTGCAAGTAGTACCTTCCATGCCATAGGTCAATTATGTGGCTACCCCTTCTGTCTCCACATCTACTGATGATCACACAGATGGTATTGTACATTATGTACTGGGGGCATTGGAACCCAATCTGTCATTTGTACCTTTTGACATGTATTCCTCCCAGAGCGTGGTTCTCCCATATAGTGAAGACCTCTAGGGAGCCATGTTCTCATATGGTCCATGAAAAAATGAGTAAGGATAGTTCCTAGTCTTGTGTTAACATTGTTAAAAATGAAACAAGGGTCTGAGGACAGTTTCTTCCTATGTCAACCTCGTTAAAAAATGAAGCAACTCCCTTTTCCAAATCGAGTCTTTAATTAAGATCTTGTAAAATACCAATTGAGTCTTTCCAAGATCTCAAAATTGAACCTTCATTCCATCCTTCTAGTTGACTAAAATGAAGCTTGGGGGGCATGTACCTCGATTGATTCATTATTCTGGGGGCATGCAAATTTATAGCAAGCATAGTTTTTCATTTCAAGCTTGTGTAAACAGGAAACTGAATCTGAGTAGAGTTCTTCATGGTTCAAGCTTGTGTAAAAATGAACCCATGCCCGATTTAAATCTCGTGATTTCCATTTTTATTATCTAATTTCTACTAGATGAGCCTTGGTTGCTTCCTTCCATCGCCACCATCTCTTTGGCCGATCATATGCTTCCACTTGGTTGTTTTTCCTATCTTGACGGACCGCAATGATGAGTGGTTTTTATTAGCCAGCCTCTTGACCATTACATGTTTTGAACAGTTACACCATTATCGGAACCAATTTCTGCCCTTTATACCACTTGTCCCTCTAGGACGAGTCATCTTTAAGCTCTTTTCTGACCCGTAAAAGATGAAAAGATTGCGAAGTATTTTTTTCCTTTTGACTCGTAAAATAGAATAAAAATGGTGGGTTTGCTTTCAGCTCTTTTCCGACCCTTTAAAAACTAAAATATCTGCTAGCTCTTATTGTTTTGAATTTGTTAATAGATGTGAAATGTGGTGCGCCCAGTATAAGTTTACCCCTTTTTCGGGCTGGGAGGAACTATTTACGAAAAAGATACTGCTTGACTGAAATGGTCAAGCGGTTCTCTCAAGTATTGTTTTCTACCTTTTCGGGCTCGAGAGACACAAATGTATGAAAAGGGACCATGTGGAGTTTTATTTTACGTGTCTTTTTCAAACTCTCTAAACATGAAAAAGATACCGAGCTATACCTTTGTCGGACTCATTAAACTATTAAACGACATCGGATTCGTCATCATGACAGACATGAGCTTCTCCTTCCTAGGGCTCATTAAACTTACTAGGTTGGATTCATCCGAAGGATGAACTTATAGTACAAGCATATGTTATCCCCTTCAACCTTATGATTAAAAAATAATTGGGGTACTTGGTAGAAATGGTGGGGGAAATTTGGAAATCTATCAGTCGTGTCGGTAGCTCGCTCTTGAACATGACACTCTTTTCTTCATGTCGGGTTGGGACATCCTCCTTTGCATCATTGACTTTCCTAGGTTTGGGCCATTCATTTTTTCCTTCCATTTGATCTCTGTCACGTCATCATGACCACCGATTCCATGGATCCAAAAGTTTCCAAACTTTCGGGTTGTGTCACCGATATGTTCAAGAATTGTCCTTCTGCAATTACACTTACCTCTGATTCTCTCTATCATCCAAAATCATTTTGCATCCTCTCGTCTTGCATCGATGATGTGGGATTCATTGTGGCCCTCCTTTGACACGGTTGCTTTTCGTCGACTTCAACTCATTATCTAGGAAGTTGACCAAGAGACTCCCCTCTAGTACCTTAGAGCTTGCATGCCCTAATGGTAAGTTCTTCACACTCGATGACAAGTTCACATCATTGGCTTTCGATCGAGTGCTTTCACAGTTGTTCGACTTTAGTTCCTTTATTCACATTTTGTGGATTATACTGATAGTACCTTGAGAACCATTGTCATTATTGGTGGTTTCTCTCGCGCTTGTTAACAATTTACATCATTGAATAGTAATCAAGCGACTTTCTATCATGTTCGACATCAACACATCTATTCACATGTTAGAATCTGTACTTTGATCAGGCTGTGTTGGAGCGCAAGACCCTGGACTCAGGTCACAAAAATTCCAGGTTGTGAAGCGATGTGACATGGTTATGATGATATGCATGTCTCTTTTAGATGCCTAGCTGTGACTAGACCATGAGTTATCATATGTGATCCTTCTCATTATTAGATGGCTGTGACCATACCTTGGTTTCGTTATGATCCTCTTTGACGGATGGCTGTGCCCATACCTGGATCCATTTACATGATCATTCTCTGGATGGCTGCGCCCATGCCACAATTCATGTATCATTTGAAAGAAATCTCATTTTATGTATATGTATCTGTACTTGCTTGCAGGTTTTCCAATGGTAGACTGGTTCCCTACATTGATTTATAAAGCATTTCATCCCTCACTCCAGTTCAACCTTCACGCTTTAGGGGGAATCTATTACACAAAATTTTGTCATTGTCCCTATACTCCCCGTTCCTTGATCCTGGAGGACCTCTACAGTGAACCCCGCATGCATTTCCTTCATGAAGAAACTCCCATTGTGTCCCTCTTCATGAGCAGATCCTTTCCCTTTTGCACCATTTCCCCTGAAACTTCTGTTTTGCCCAGTTTACAAGACCGACGCTAATGGCCTTTGTCTCCCCCATGCTGATGTGTAGAGATTAGCATTATTCCTTGCGCTGACCAAAGTGGTTGAGCTATTTTTCGGTCATGGCTGTCCTATTATGGAAATTTTTTTATATTAGAGCCAAAGCTTCTAGCTCTATAAGCTTCGTAACAGAAGTTTGGTAAATGGTTTGGACGGATGGGGTCAAGGATGACAGTTTGGGCTCCTTTCCCCTATAATGATGGAACTACCTCAAGGGATAAGTCCTTCTCTCATGAGAAGAGGATCCATCCCCCATCCATATTTCCTATATAAACCCCCCTTCTTCCGAAGCACAAACTAGTGTTAGTTGCAAAGATTTTGGTTGAGTGTTGATGCTATTTTGGTTTGGAGTAGACAAGCAAGCTATTACTAGTTGTAGCTATCTAGTTGTGTGAAGGAGGAGTGTGTTTTGGTTTGGAATGAAGTCTAAAGGGAAGAGCCTTAAAACTATTGTTGATTGAAGCCATCATGGAATGCTAGGAGAAGTGTGTGGGAACCTGGTCTTGTTAGAGGAAGACTGCAACGTCAAGACGAATGGTTGTAATCTCTCTTTGATATTAATATATGTAACTATCGATTGATTTCCTACATGTTTTGTAATATTACATATTCATGGTTTAATGTTTCTTAACTTGTTAAGTAGGTTGAATTGCAATTTGTCCATTATTATGTTTGTTGTCTGTTGTTGTTTACTTGTGTCAGGAGGTTGAAGAAGGAAGCAAGAGATTGCTGGAGTAAGAAAGTGAGGACATCATCAAGTAGGATAAGCAACCAAGAGGTAGGCCCTCTTGATTGATTTTAACCTAAGGAAATATTCCATAGAATGTATCTGATGTGGCTAGACCCATTATCGAGCTAGAGGAATTCGTTCATGTCCGCACTTATAATTTTACTTCACCACAATAAGATCACATGCATACTTGGACTGGGAAAGGGAAATACCTTCCTTGGATTGCAAGACTTGAAGACCAAGAAAATAATGCAAGTGTGCTAAGTCTCTCATTTAAAATGAATTTTTAAGGATGGACTTCACATGGTTTATAAGGTTGGGATCACTACCAGTAAGGATAAGATCATCAACATAAAGAACAAGAATGATAAGAGACTTACCCACTTTCTTGGTGTAGACAATATTATTAGAATTACACCTATAAAAGCTAGCATCTAAAAGAAAGCTATATGTTTTGGAATACCAAGCCTGAGGGGCTTGCCTGAGACCATAAAGGGATTTCTTAAGCTGACATAGAAGGCTAGAGTTTGTTTGTATAAAGCCAGGAGGTTGTTCCATATATATTTCTTCATGCAAGTCCCCATGCAAGAAGGTATATTTAACATCCATCTGATGGAATTCCTATTTGAAAGAGGCAACAAGGGAAAGAACAAGGTGGATAGGTTTAATTTTGGTAACAAGGGAGAAGGTTTTAGTATAGTCAATGCCTTCAACCTGTGAAAAACCCTTAGCAGCAAGACAAAATTTATGTTTATCAACTTTTCCATCTGGTCCAAACTTGGTTCTGTAAACCCATTTGCATCTAACAAGTCTTCGTCCCTTTGCAAGAGGAATAAGATCCCATGTATCATTTTCCAATAATGAATGGTATTCTTCATTCATAGCTGCATCCCAATCTGGATGGTTTGAAGCTTCTGCAAAGGTGCCAGGATCATAATTCCCTGAAGCTTGAGCTAGTAAAGAAGAGGCTCTATCGAATTGAGAATGTGTACGTCATTGATCTGTAGGATCGCCTACAAGAGCACCTACTGCATCCTGAGTAGCACATACACATTTTGGAAGCTGAGGAGATGAAGGAGAATCCTGAGAAGGTGGGGGAGGATTATCATCCTCACTGTCATCATCTAAAGAAGAAATATTTTCAGAAGTAGAAGGGATAGAGAGAGGTGGCACATCCATCGAACTAGGCTCATAGGCCGATATATTTTCAACAAACTTTACATCTCTCCTAATCATAACATCTTTGGACTTAGGTGAAATAAGTCTATATCCTTTTACATCTTCAGAATATCCAACAAAAATACATTTTTCACTCTTAGTTTCTAAATCTTTATGTTTCTCATTTAGAATATGGGCACATGCTTCACTTCTCAAAATACGAAAGTGACTTACATCTGGTTTAGTTGAGCTCCATGCTTCTTCTAGAGTGATATTATTTAAAACCTTAGTAGGACTGTGGTTTACTATGTAATTTGCACAGTTAATTGCTTCTGCCCAAAAATTAAGACTAAGTCCTTTAAGTTGAAGCATACAATTAGCCATTTCTTTTAAGGTGCAATTCTTCCTTTCAGCTACACCATTTTGTTGTGGAGTTTATGGAACAATATGTTGCATTTGAATTCCATGCTCAGTGAAAAAGTCGATGAATTTTTTGTTAACATATTCTTCGCCATTATCAGATCTTAGCTTAAGAATTTGGTGTTCAGATTGTTTCTCAACAAAGGCCTTAAAGGCCAAGAACATGTTAAATACTTCACTCTTGAGTTTTAAGAAGTATACCCAAGTGCGTTTGGAGAAGTCATCAATGAAAGTTAAGAAATACTTGTAGCCAGAGAATGAAACAATTGGAAGTGGACAACATAAATCAATATGCACAAGATGTAAAGGGGTTGAGGTGTGCCAAGAGGCATGTTTTTCAAAAATATCTTGGCGATGTTTTCTATGTACACATCTAGAACAAACACCATCTCTGCAGAATACCATAGGAAGACCTGTCACGATATTTTCTTTACATATATTTTGAAGGCAACGATAGTTTAAGTGACCAAATCGTTCATGCCAAAGTTTGCTCACTTCATCATTATGAGCAACAAATATTGATGGAAGAGTTGATGACCCAAAGTTGTTAATCTTATACAACCTTGTAGAATCATCAGCAATGCCAGTAGCTAAAATCTAACTAGGATCTCTTAGGTCCTTAATTACAACACCATGAGGTGAAAATTAAACAGTTTTACCTTCACCTGAAAGAGTTATTTGATATATATATAGATGGTTGCAAGATAAGGTTGGAACACATAATAAATCATTAAATTGACCATTGTCTAGATGAATATTTCGAGTCTCTACAACACTAAGAGATATATCATCACCAACATATATATTTTTGGTGTTACAATCATTTAAGGAAGAAAACATGGCTTTGTTTTTGGCCATGTGATAAGAAGCTCCAGAATCAATGAGCCACTCATGAGAATGAGAAGAAGAAGATACATTTAGTGCATAACCAGACCGAGATGCTTGATAACTGCACAAAGAAAGTGCTATTCCTGAACATGAAGTTGAAGTTGGAGAGTGCTCCAAATGGATGTTATGCTTCTTCATTGTTGCTTCCAAGGATTCCATCTTCTTCAAGCATTTGGATTCTAAGTGGCCATATCGATTAAAAAAGTTGCAATGTCTATCGGTCTTATTCCCTTTGTTTTTATTTTATTTATCATTTTGTTGAATTGATTTTTCATTTTGAGACTGAAGTTGCTTTAGACCCTTGTTTGGATTAGGACCATTCTTTTTAGGATACTGCTTCTTAGGATTCTTTGAATGTGTTTGTTGCTGGGCAGCTAAGGCTTTCTTAGAAGAGTTTACAAGATTAATAAGACCAAGATGTAAGAGTTTTTCTTGTTCTCTTATTAAATAATCAGAAAAGGCATCAAAAGAGGGGGACTTGCAGTGTTTTCCTTGAGAAATAATGGCTTCTCTAGTAGAATTGAAGGTGGAAACAAACATAGAGTAGGCTCGTCCCAACTTAGTAAGAATAGAATAGATAAGGCTACCATATTCTTTCTTCACCTTAACACCTTCCAAGAGAAGTCTAAGGGTCTTGAACTTGGACAAAAAATATTCAATGGAAGAAAAATTATTGGGGTCCAACGTAAGCAACTCATTTGCAAGTTGATGGGCTCTAATTTCATTTTTAATTCCAAAAACCTTAGTGAGATTTTTCATTGCTTCATTAGGGGTATCAAGTTCTGCGATATGGAATCTAAGGTCTGAAGAAATAGACATCCCTATCAACCCACGTGCTTGATCTTGCCTATTTTCCCATTTGTCTACCTTATCTTCATATTTAGGTTTAGTTTCTTGGCCTGAGGCTATTCTATAGAGACCTTTACTTCTAAGTAAATCCACAATGTAGGACCACCATTAGAAGTAGTTGGTGCTGTCAAGAAAAACTTGGCATGAAATTTCTATTTTAATAGAAACTGAAGCTGTACATGTTGAAACTAAGTGTTCCAATGGAAATATCTTGAAAAATTAGGCCAATTAAAAAAAGATGGCTCTGAAAACGACTTCCGGATGAAGAAGTTATGGCTTTTTGAAGAAAAGTTGTTGAAGATGCTGACGAAGTGCGTGAAAGTATGGAAGTGAATGATAATGTTATATTTAAAAAAAAATCCTCCCCTTTCCAAACTTAATCTAATTAGCTCACTTTAAAAAAAAATATGTGACCCACTTTTATAAATAAGGGAAAGTCACTTTTACAATGATACTTTATGAGCTAACCACTAAATTGTAACTTAAATAAAAGATAAAGAGACTTAAAAATTATAAGTGACTCACTTTTTATAATGGGTGAGAGCACTTTTACATAAAGTAACTTTAAAATGTAAGTTACATGTGCTTTTTGAAAAAGTAGCGCAACAAAAAGAAAGACTTGAACTCAAGACCTCTATTCTCATAAAGTAACTTTGGACCAAGTGAGATAGTTTAAAAGGTTAGTAATTTTTGGAAAAGAGAAAGTATTATTATTATTATTATTATTATTATTATTATTATTATTATTATTATTATTATTATTATTATTATTATTATTATTCACTGAAGCTTTGGGGTGTGTGCTTATTTGAAAAAATTTCTTTTTTCCTACAAAACAAAAAACCACACAAATCGACACGGACATACAAAAAATGTAGGTTTTAACCTCGTACAGAAATTACTTGCATATGAATTTTAAAACACAGAAAATAAATAATGTGAGAGCATAACACATAAAACACATATACACAGAGATTTTCCCCTGGATCCCAAAATCGAGACTAGATTGATTTTTTATTATGTTCCTTTCAATGTTACAATACATATTTATACATGCCGAAGCATCCAATACCATGGACTGAAAGCCATCGCGTCCAAAACCATGTGCAAAAATCATGCACAAAACCATAAGCAAGTTCGCCCAACCTAATATAGGGTCCAAAAACAAATTTCCCGTGGCGCTGCTCCGGACCTCGTAGAGGGGGGTTACTCGCCCCCCTCAAACCCCCTGGACAAGGGGGGCTGCCGCCCCCTCGTGACCCCCTCACTATGCAATCATCGCAATGAAGGGGGGGCTTTGCATCCCCTCTAACTGCCCAGTTCACTATGTGGGCTAGTCATGGAAAGAATATAACACAACCCAACAAAAAAAAAACCTTATGCTTGAAGTTAGATTTTGCTTGAAACTAAATATTTTCCTCAATGTTTTTGATTTTCCGAGATCACACTAAGACGTGATGGAAAAAAGCATACCCATGAGAAAATCCTTCCTTTCTGTTTCTGATTTTCCTAGATCACACAGAGTTGCAGGGCAAAGGGAATACGCAGAAATGAAAGGTATAGATTCGGTAATAAAAAACATTGAGATAAATAAACCAAAATAAATAAAGAGATAAATAACTAAAACTAGAAATAAAGACTATATACCTCCAGATCTTAAAAATGATGTAGCTAGGGCTACTAGAAACCTTTTCACATGAAATGAAAGGGCGTCCTCATTGGAATAGATGCTCCTAACACAATAGAGAAATCCTTTCAATGCGAAAGCGGTAAAAAATAATAGATCTAGGAAACGACAGTTGGATTCAGTTGTACTGGCTTTCGATTTGGATCACCAATAGATGCGACCCTCAAATAACTCTAACACTATGTAGGAATCTACAGGGTAAGTTCCTAAGAAAGAACACCAAAGGACACCACTCACAAACATATCACAGATCAATACACCAGTATTCTTGAAGTGGTTAAACGCTTCAAAGAGGGAAACAGTCCACGACCTGAGCGAACACGGTCATTTTAGGCAATTTGTTAATGTATAAGAAAGAAAATTTACATAAGCTTCTCTCATGAATGATCACCTTAAAAATGACCCTCCATGCTCTTTAAATAGAGATTATGGACCAATCAGGTATCAAGCCACGATTGGTCCATGATCAAGTGTCGGTAATACTATGGAGAGAATGAATAGTCATATCACTTCATGTCTAGTGTATAGTTAGGTAAAGTGTGTTTCTTTACTATGTACTTTTGTAACTTACAATTTGATGATCACGATATGTTCTAGGCACATGAATAAATCAATAATTGATAAAGACATTATTCCATCACAACATATATCGCAAGCATAAATAATAGAAGTAAACAGATAAACACATGAATTTCTTCAGCAATCTTCTTTATTGATCTTCAATATGAGGTTACAGACTCAAACTGCCTTGCGCACTCAGTTGCAGGGGTCTGCGCACTCAGCTGCAGCGGTCTGCGCACTCAGCTGAGGACTCTACTGAAGGCCTCCCCACACTTAGCTGTGGAGACCTTTCCCTTCTATCTACTTGCTGCTTACTTGCTCCTTTCCCTCTCTCAGACATAGAGATAGATATTTCTACCTTAAACTCTCTAAGACACACCTATTTATAGCTTTTTACATACCATCCCATGGTCTGCGGACCATGGGTGGATCTCAAAGCCGACTCGAATTTACATACACAAGGGGCTAAAACCCCTTTTGACTCCTAACTATCTTCGTGCTCCACATCTCCAAATTGCGGAGACTTTACATCTTTTTACCAAAATTTACATCAAAACTTGGGTTTTTAACCCCAAAACTAACTCGGGGGGCCCATCCCAGCAAGCCCCCAACACAAAGGTCGTGACTCACCCTTGAGTCACTCAGCTATCATGGCAATCTTGCTGCAAAGATCCCCCAGCTCCACCTGCACACCTGCAACCTTGGCAGAGCTCTGCGTGGCTGCCTGCATAACCTCCTATACAAGTTGCTCTATAGCTGGTCCTTCCGCGACCAGCTTCATATTTTGCTGTGTTTTCTGCAAGCCCGTCAGATTCTCCTAAATGTTGGTTGATACTTGGTAAGCTTCTTCTAACTAAGGTCCCAACCTAGAATTAAGCATGACCTCCTTCTTCTGAGATGCTTTAACCTGAGCGAGGAGCAACTTCCCCTCCTGCAAATTGGCAAGGTGCTGTGCTGTAGAAATTGAGCGCACCGTCACCTTGACCTTGTCATATTGCTTCTAGAGTTTGTGAATCTCTGTATTAAATATCTGTAGGTTTGGGTCTTCCTGCAGAGTTGAGACCAACTCCATCATCTGTTCAAACAAGGTCATGCAGTCAACGACTGTGATATCCAAAGTGGCCATCCCTTCCTTGATGGCGGCTCCTTGTTGCTCCTTTATCATGAGCGAAGTCGTAGGATGTAATTTGAGATGAAGCTCTGTGATCTTCATATTGAGTTCGAGTTGAACTCGCCAAACTTCCACCTTCACCTCGCGCACTCCTGCAGTTAATTTATGGATCTTGGCTTCCAGTTGTGTGTCCTCCAGGATGTGCAACTTCAACACTGTTCTGCACGCCTTTGTTGCCGTGGCATCTCTCCCGGAACTTTGTGCCTGCATTGTATATTTTTCTTTCAAATCCTATGTTTTATTGGCGGACATCTGTTCATTGTTCACCCTATATTCACTTATTAAATTTGAGAGCGTGCTGCTCCCGAGCTCTCAATTGCTTCGTCAACCCTACCTGTAGTGCTTGAAGAAATTCATTGGGGAGTGCTACAATGTTCAACGCGATGTCCTTAAGGGTACTTAAGATGATTCAACCATCGACGATTCTATGTGTAGGGACCCTTCTAGTAGAGCAACCGTGTGAAGGTCCAATGTACTGACCAATTATGCAGCCTGACTCGTCCCTGATGCAAGGCTCACTTGTGTTGCGCTAGCTTGACCTTTGCCCACCTGTATCCTATTAGTTTGGATCTGCAGCTTGCGTAGATCCTTCTGGACACTCCCCAATGTTTGCATTTACTATTTCTCGAATTGTTTCAACTATTTAGTTGTAGTATCCTAGATTTTGTTTCCGATCTCATCGAGATCGCCCTCCATCAAGATCATGGGATCAACCTGTGTTTTGTCCAAATTTTGCTTCTTGTTGGGACCCTCCCGCTGCTCCTGTCCACGCTTCCTTAGCCTAAATGGGATGCTTTGCCCCTCATCTACTCTGCCACCCTATTTATACTATTCTTCCTCCTCTATTGCAGGCGAAGGGGATTTACCACTTCTTTGTGATTTAGGCTGCTCTTGCTTGGCCTGCTCCTTAGCAGTGTGCTCCTTCTCCATCCGAGCCTTCTCGGCGACTTCCTTATTCCACTGTGCGACCACATTTTGTGCAGCTTGCTTTGCTGCATCCTTCCTTTTCTTTTCAGCCAAGATGCTCGCACCCTTATTGGTTCTGGCATCCAAATCTGATGGGGCACACCATTCTACTAGCCATTGGTTGATGACCTCCTATATGTCATGATCTGTGACCAAATATGGTAAATCATACCATTTATGTTGCGGGTCCTTTCATTCCTGAATGTAGATGCAGTGGAAGTCAGCTTTGAACGTGGAATACATTGACAACTGATCATACAAGGTTGGGGACAACCTTGGTAGCTGGTTGATGGCCATGCAGAGGTTGGATTCCATCAGAACCCAAAATATCTTTGTTTTTGTGACCTGCATGGGGTCCTTCATGACCTAGAGGGAGGCGAACTGCACAGCCTCTGACAATCCTTCCTTCAACGGAGGACACTGGATGTCCTTCAACAACTCCCATGCAACCAACACGATGGAGAGAAGCAACCACACATAGTGGAATGACTTGGTATCATCCTAGTCCTCGAGGAAATTCACGAGGAACTCGTTGCATAGGTACCTTGAGCAGTTAAACTACACACCCTTCGCGCATTGCGCAACTAAAGAGACCACAGGCGCTGGAACCTCGTTTGCATGACACTTCCTCATTACCTTTCATGCTAGGATTTGGTGGCAATCTGCACCATGGGATCATTGATAGATGTGATTGAATATCCATGTGAACTTTTCACAAGTGCAAACTCCTTTTTCACTTTATCCACCAAATCATTTTCTCCTACCTTTTTGCCAAACTCGGCCGGATTCAAGCCCTCATGTGGCAGGTGCATGATCCTATGGATGAGAATGTCAGTGATGGGTATAGGCCCTACTAGCCATAAGCACCCATCGTGTACTAGCGTAAGCAATTGATGGACACATGTTGTCTTGATAGTGGTGCAGTGGTAGTGGGGCACCCACAATAGGTTCAACAACCCAAAATTTTCCACTCTACGGATCCATTCCACTATTTCTAACTCAGTGACACCTGAGTCCGGGTAATAGAAACACTTCATATAATTCGCTATCGCGAGAAGAGGGAACTGTTCATAGTATTCCAGGTCCCAATCTTCCATTTTCAGTAGGGGGATCATCGCAAGGCGCAGACCTTCGAAGGGGACTTGCTCCAGCAACAGGGGTTTAGAAATAAAAAATTTGTCCAAGTTCGGGTCCTTTGTGACATTTGTTTTCCCCTTGCGCAGAGGGATATAGTCCAACAACTTTAAAATGGGTTCCATTCCATCAACGTCTATATCCTCGGTGCCTTGTCCTTCCTCAGACTCCAAATTAACAACCCTCTTGGGCTTCTTGTCTTTCTTTTGCTTTTGAGTCGTGGAGCGTTTTCTGGGTGACTTGTGCACCAGAACTGACATCTTATCCTTATCCTTCTTTGGCTTCTGGGTTTGTCGAGCAGGTGTAGGGTTCAGCCTAGGCGACCTTGGCACTATAGGCACATGAGCCGGAGCTTCCATACTTACTACCTACGGAGCAGCTCCTTCAGATGCGACATCTCCCCTAGTGCTCACAGTCTCAGCAGGGCTTGGTCCTAACATAGTTTCAAGGATAAACTTCTAGTTCAACTCTAGTAAATTGGAAAATGTAGGGCTTGTGACCAAATCCTCAAAGAATGAGCAGTTCATAAGAAACAGACAGCATAGCTCAAAAAATATAAGTGTGCAAAGTGTTCACTATTGGATCAACGTACGTAATTTATAGGGCTTTTTGAATTCAAATCCGACCGTTCCCCCCAAAATTTGATCATTAATGCTATTTTGGCGGCAGATCTTCAAAGATTTTGGCTTTAAATGCTGCCAGCCCGCTCCTCTTAACTGTCTTCTGGCTACCAAATCCTGAATAGTGATTCCAATCGTCACTTTCTAGCTGTGCTACACGACACCTCCGTGCATAGCGCAGTTACCTGCATGCAACTTCTTATACTGTAAATTCACCATTTTTTGTGCAATTTTTCTCTTGTGTAATCCTCCAACCCTGGAAGGGTAGTTTATAGTCTTGCTCCCTTACAACTTCCTGGAGCAATAAGACTGTCTTGCTGTCATATAATTGTTGAGCTAGATCCCTTGTATATGGCTTCAATCAGCTTCCATTCACCCTTCCTGGAAAAGGTTCTCCATTCAGCTTTGTGAGCTGAACGATGCCTCCTTCTATAATCTCTTTGATAACATATGGCCACAGCTAGTGCATCTGAAATTTTCCCAAAAAATTAGTGAACTTGCTATCATATAATAAAACCAGATCATTTACCTTGAATGTGGGCAACTTGATATGTCGACCGTGCCATGCTTTTTCATGTTCCTTCTATACTTGCTGATGGAATCCAGCCAAAAATATTGCTTCTTCAAGCTCCATCAACGGTGTGAGCCATTCCTCTAGGGATTTGCGATTTACCATACCTATGAAAGTTCCAATGCGTAGACTAGGCACGATATATTCCATAGGCATCACAACTTCTATGCCATACACCAAGCTAAAAGGTGTATGTCCTGTCAGATTTTTACAAGTAGTCCTGTACGCTCATAACATTGTAGGTATGCACACAACCATATCATTTTGCTACCCATTACAAATATTTGTCAGCGTGTTCTCCAAAATTTATTAAATGCCTCATCTATTCCATTAGCTTGAGGATGATACGGTGTGCTCTTTTGATGATAAACCTGGAACTCTTTAGTCAATGCACTGATTGTTTCATTTAGGAAGTGCATACTCTGATCACTCATCAACACTTTTGGGCAGCCAAATCTGGTTAACACATAATCAAACAAGAACTTTGTTGCTGTGGCCCTTTTACAATCCTTCACTAGCTATGCCTTTTCCCATTTGGTTAGACACTCTGTCGCAGTGATGATATAGCGTGCACTTGCCTTCTTTCATGGCGACTCAATTGACAAATGAAATCAATTTCCCATTTTTTAAATGGCGGCAACAATACTTGAGGATTAAGTGGAAGCTTGTCCCTCACAATGGTTGGCCCATTGGTTGACATGCATTGCATGCCCTACAATATGCTTTCGAATGTTTATGCAATGTAGGCCACCATAAGCCTACATGCAAGATATTCTGTGCTATCGCCTTTCCTGCATAATGTCCTCTCGTAACACCCCCATGAGCTTCAACGAGGGTGCTATTCCACTCAAAATATGGCACATATCGTTGCAATATCTTGTTTGCACCCATCTTATACAAATGTCATGCAATCACTGCGAAATATGCCACGCGCACTACTAGTTCCTTATTTTGCTGGCTCGTATACCCTTCTGGTGTCGTTCTTGTAGTAAAAAAGTGAATAATATCTGCAAAGTTGTTATCTGCACTGTGAAGAGTTGTGCATCGGGGAATCCTTCCTCTAAATTAGTAGGATCCTCTCCTATTCCGATCTGCAATAGATGGTCAGGTCCAACATTCAACCTTCTTAGATTCACAATCACCTCAAAGTCATACTCCTGGAACAATGGCAACCATCGGCAAATATTCCCCCCCAACACAGACATATTGACCAGGTATTTCAAGGCAGAATGATCTGTGTACATTTTGAAATGTACACCCAACAAGTAGTGCCTGAACTTATTCAATGTGTATACCCTAGCCAATCCTTCACACTCTGTTGTTGAGTAACTCTTCTCGGCCTTTGATAATTTCCTACTCGCAAAGGCTATAGGGTGGTCCATCTCTCCCTCACAGGCCTATGTTAAAATTGTTCCCAACACAATGCAAGAGGCATCGACATGCACATGGAATTAATTTTTCGAATCCGGGAAGACAAAAATCAGTGAGATAACCATATTATCCTCCAATACATCCAAATTGCATTGACATTCTTCATCCCAACGGAAGGTAACATCCTTCTTCAACAGTTTCTCCATGGGCGCGGTAATTTGAGCATAAGCCTTGATGAACTTTTTGTAATATCCTGTATGTCCGAGAATTGCATGCAACGTTTTGACACTTCTTGGGGCCTCTAGATTTTCTATCACCGCGATCTTGGCAGGGTCCACCATCAACCCTTGTTTGCACACCACATGACCCAACAATATCCCACAAGGGACACCGAATAGACACTTCTTCAGGTTCAGCACGATTTGGTATCTGCGACATGTATCCAGCATTAGGCACAAACTTGATACATGGCGCTTTAATAAACCAAACACTGTCCAGTCATCAAAATACACCTCCAAGAACTTATGAATAAACTCCTTAAATGTTGCTATAACTACACGAGAGAATATTGCAGGCACATTCTTAAGTCTAAACGACATTAGAGTATACTGGAAACAACCCCATTCTATCGTGAAGGTTGTTTTTCTCCTATCCTCTGGCGCGATCTTGATCTAATGGTACCCTAAAGACCCATTAGTGAATGATTTGGCCTCCTGCCCTCCAACGTTATCCAATACCTTGTCAATGAACGTTGTTGGAAAAGGATGATGGACGCAGACATCATTAAACTTCCTTAGGCCTATGAAAATATTTATTTCTCCCTTCTATTTCTTATTTTGAACCATCATCGGTCTCACCCAACCAGATTCTTCCACAAGTTCTATAATCCCTACTTCTAGCATCTTATCCAACTCCAAGCGAACCTTTTCCTTGTATTTGGGATTAGGGAGATATGGCCTTTGCTTAATAGGCTTCGCGTCCAGTTTCAACGTGATTTTCATCACACCCAAGTCATATATGATGCCCTTCAGGTCCAAAAACTTGGTAGGAAAAAGATATTGGTACTCGCAGAGTAATTGGAAAATTTTATCCACTGTTGCATCAGCCCAGTAGTTTCCAATCTTCGCAAATTTTGGCTTCGCTTCAGTACCAATGTTTACATGCTTGGTTTTCAATGGCGCGGTGATGTATGAATTTTATATTTGAGGACCTTCGACCTCGCAATGGCCTTCTACCTCTGGAGTATTGATATTTCTTGGATCTTCATCCTCCCCCTCAGCGATCACATTATAACATTCCTATGCATGGCGCAGCTGGGTGCTCCAATCTAGTTGAACCAAATCCAAAGGATCCTGCAGAATTCTGAAGATCGGTGCCTTAATATCCTATAGAGCTTCATCAATGCATTCGAGCCCATCTTAAAAACTGAAGGTCTTTAAGAATCCTTCCCTTAATATACCCCACTCCGTGGTGCCATGGCAGAGCTCCATTTCTAGATACCAATTCATAGGAATTGTATCCAAAGTATGAAAAAATAAGTGCACCTGCTCCGACTGTGGCTCCATTCCATAAACTTTAGTCCACTTCGCTAAATGATCCTATGGACCATTTCTCCCATCATATTTATCAGTCAGTCAAGATTTTGGACGACCAAATCGAAACCTCATCATCTTCCTGTAATCTCGCCATTCATTAAGGCTATCTTTGTGCATACCCCACCATCGTGCGAGCGTAGTGCACAACACCAAATCTAATGCTTGGAAGCGGTGATCCTCAAGTACCTCTCATTCAAACACATCCAAAAACTTATCTACATCAATTAAACCATCATAGTAGGGTAAATTTCTTACCTTTGATGACACACAATGCAACGATTTAGTCATCACATTGTAGCGCATCATAAATACTTCATGTAGCCTATTCTACCAATGCTCCAATTCTTCATTTGAATCCGAGGTACAAGAACTTTTCCGGTCCCATGCAATCTATAAATCAGCTATTGGATTTATCCAGTCTTGATCTTGTGCAATTATTTTGTAGATATGATCCAAGTCACCATCACTCTCTTCTTAGTCACGAACTGGTTCAATATAACACAGTCCTTCTGCAGGGTCCAATGGTACTACAAACCGAAGTGGTTTCCTTTCAAACAACATCATGTTTTTTTTAAGTTGATGACTCCATTCATATCAATGGCCCATTCAATTCCAAGGAGTGCACGGTATGGGTTATTATTGTCAACAATCTCTATTGCTTCAAAGTCAGCCAGTGTGCTTTCACCTTCTATATCCACTGTTACTACATGTACTTATCCCATAGGGATGATTTTCTACTGTTTTTCCATTCTCAGCTAGATCGGAGACCACTGCAGTGTAGGTCTCTCCCATTATCTCCCATGTATGTTTAGGAAAAACATTTGCGTTAGATCCCATATCCAGAATAACTTGGTCCATCTCATAATCTCCTATCTACGCGTTGAGCCTCATCTCATGCCCTATTCTTGCCTTATGTTTGCCAATTTTTCTTACTACGTAGTGTCCATCAAGAGCGTTTTCTTTACCAACACAATTTTTATCAATTCCTTCAGGGCATTCATAGCCTTGCTATCATGTAGAAGTTTCATGCAAGTTTCCAAGAACATGGTAATTACAGAGGGATCAACCTCTGTAGGCACGCTAGTTTCTCGTAATTTTTTCTGACTTCCTGAGGTAGATGCTTCGGTGAATCTTTTCTTGGCTTCCATAAATTTTTTCTTCGCACACTCGAGACCGAAACCAAATTCTTTCTCTGGGACCTTGGGGATCCATCCCTCCTCTCTAGGCTATTTTTCCTTGTCATCGCTAGTTTTTATGTCGCTCCTCAACACTATATTCATATTCTAATCTTCTTCACAGGGCTTATCTCTCATCATTTGTAAGTTTTGCATAGGTTTCCAAGGCTACGCCTTTTTCTCCTACATGTTGGCTATCAACACAGGGCATTCTTCTATGGTGTGGTCAAATTGGCTGTAGCATTCACATGACAGGCGTGTCTGATTATGGCACTCCCACGCATAGTGCCCTGGTGTCCCATAGCTATAGCAAATAACCTGACCATGACCTCTACCAGGTCCTCCCCCTCCTTGGCCTCTTCCTCGTCCCTGATATCCTCTGTGCGCTCCTTTAGCGCCTTGATCTGGAGGTGGAGTCTCTGCTTGCATTTAGTAGGTAGGTGTTCTTTCCATCATCAATTCATAGCTATGACAATGGCACTCATCGTGGCCCACTGATTTTTAGAAATCACAGAAAAATTGTTGTGGAATTTGAACAAACTTTTGTAGTAAATGAAAATTATCCATTATGTGCTTTCCAGCCGTGGAGTACTAAAGAATGTATGTTTTTGATAATTATTTCAGCGACTTTTCATTAGAACTTACAAACCTTTTTGCATCATGAACTCGGAAAACGATAAATTTTAATAAAACATGTGAGATTAATATGCAAGACGAAAACACTGACAATTGTCATTTCCTTATGCAGAAAGAAGGAAAAACGAGAAGTTTCCATTCCAAAGGAAAGGACAAGGACGGGTTAACCATTGTTCCATTGACAGGAGACCGTATGCAAACAAGGCAAAGCAAATCAAAGCGAATCAGCCCTAGAAAGGAAGTGGAGATATCAGATCGGTGCAGGAAAGAAAAAAAATGACTAAGGACTAATGGTTCGGCTAATCTCTCAGGATCCTTGATCCTGAGGGATCGCTGTTTTATCTATTTCTGCACTTAGATATCTCCACCTTCACCCTTATAAAAGGGGTAGCACTGTTAGCTCGAAAGGGGAGATGTTGTTATGTTTTATGTAAATTCCTTTAAGATCAAAACTTTGATCATCATGTCTCGTTAAGAACTAATCTATTGTAATTTCACTTTATGCATTAATACAAACTTGTTTATTATTTCATCTTTGAGTCTGGAATAACTTCAAGCGGTGTACCCTTGGAGGCTAAGGGCCCGGCCCTGAAGGACACTTGCTCCTGTACCATTACGGTTGGTTTATGCGTGGTTTGCTTATCGACGTTTTTTGGTAATCTGATGTGTTTTGTAAGTTTACATCACATGCTCTGTTATGTTTAAATTATTAAGGTTTCTAAAGACATAACTATTGTATTGAATCTGCATCGTATCACTGTTCCTTTAGGTGTTGGTATAATACTGCTAGTCTTTATAGAATATTGTTGCTGTTTAATTACAGAGCCTTTGTGTTGTGCACTTGTTCATTAATATTATGGAATTCATATTGGAAGTTATGTTCTTTGTGATTGTTGGATTTATAAACAATGTTGTTCTATTTTGAAATGCAGTCGTACCCTTTTTAACTGAGGTGATAACTGGATCAGATTACTATTTAAGTGTGCTGTGTGTATATATGGTTTTCAAGCGCTGTTTCATAATTAATCAGTAACCAGTGTTGTTCCAGTTGTGTGTGTTATTCAGTCCGCCCTTAAGAGTGAAGGATTGCCGTTTGATTCTTGCAGATTACGATTAGTGCATTTGATCTTATAGACTAAGGTGTTACTTCTTGTTAGACTTAGTTGCTGTTCTATTTCTTAATTGTTGTTCCATTTCAGATTTGTTGTTCTATTTCTTAATTGCTGTTCCATTTCTTATTTGCCGTTTCATTTCTTGTTATTTGTTATTCTTGGTGTGAAGAACGATATTGGGCTGTAGTGAGCATTGACATCTACTGTCCGGCTCCCAGATCCACGATCTGTTCTCTAATTTCCTTTTCCATCAGTTGCCAAAGGTATGGGTTATTGCTACCAAACCCTTGACTGATAAATTGCTTAGTTTTCTGAATGTGTGGTTAAATCTGTTGAAGTAGTTCACTGTAAACAAGCACTTGTTTACTCTTGTATTTTCAAACACTGTGCTACTAGCATTACTCTGGAAAATGATAGCCTCAGACTGAGACACTCTTTGAAATAACAAAACGTTCCCAGATTGACATATTAATGTGAGGTAATTAGAGGTGAAAGAGACCCTTTTTATAGCTCCACATTTTGGCACCGTTTCCGGGGAAAGAGTGTAGCCATTTGTTCTTTTTTTTAGAGTAGTGTACGAACCTACTAAGGAAGAATTGGGTTTTGAAAATGGAAGGTAAGAACCTACGTGTGGAGCATGTAACAACCCTGCTCCTCTGCCCGCTTTCCTATAGATTTGTTGTTTTTTTGTTTGAGTATAATTCAATAGTTAATTTGTGTGCATGACTATGTAGAAAAATCTAGATAAGAATTCCAAACCTCTACCCAAGCCAGGAAAAGTTAAAGGGCCGGTGACCCTTGGCCGACCAACCTTCATAGACAAAATCTTCAAGAAAGCAGAATCTCAAAACTCAGTAGGACCCAGGAAAGTTATTTCTAAACAGCCTACTAGATCCATTCAGGCCACATGATCACCATCTGTAGCCTTTGCTGAGGTGCATAGTCAAACTGAAAAGCAAAACTTTCAAGAAATTGAAAATTCTACTCCAGAATTATTGCAGGAAGGGAATTTCAGTAATCTTTGTGAAGGAGGAGGAGAGACAGGGGAAACCAAGGAACCGAGATCTCCTCTTGAAACAACTCATCCATTGAACAGCCTAGACAAGGGAAGTGCTGCAAAAATCATCTTTGAAGAAACTCAATCTCCTTAGACATTAGGCACTCTCATTATCCTAGATAGAGGAAGTGCTACTAGAACTATTCCTGTTAAAGCCATTCCTTCTCAACCTAGGAATACCCTCCTAGATAACCCAAAAGGTTATTGGCATATATTTGACCCAATGGCTCAAAACCAGCCAAACACCCAAAACTCTACATTACAATATCCCATAGTGGATTCTGCAGCAAATGCGCCTATGAAAGAAATCCCTCTTCAACATATCCCTACATTCCACGGTCTTACATCAGAAGACCCGGATGCATTTTTATTTGAATGTGATGTACTGTGTATGGGATATGATTACACCACCGACCCCCAGAAACTAAAACTATTTCCCTCTACATTAAAAGGGGCTGCTTTAAGATGGTTTATGGGATTAGGTGGCGGGGTTATAAATAACTGGCATCAAATGAAAGAAATCTTTTCTTAAAAACCTGGGAGACCACTGTAGCACAGGTCTCCCCATTATCTCCCATGTATGTTTAGGAAAAACGTTTGCATCAGACCCCATATCCAGAATAACTTGGTCCATCTCATAATATCCTATCTACGCATTGAGCCTCATCTCATGCCCTATTCTTGCCTTATGTTTGCCAATTTTTCTTACTACGCGGTGTTCATCAAGAGCGTTTAATTTACCAACACAATTTTTATCAATTCCTTCAGGGCGTTCACAGCCTTGCTATCGCGCAGAAGTTTCATGCAGGTTTCCAAGAACGTGGTAATTACAGAGGGATCAACCTCTGTAGGCACGCTAGTTTCTCTTAATTTTTCTGACTTCCTGAGGTAGATGCTTCAGTGAAGCTTTTCTTGGCTTCCATAAATTTTTCCTTCGCACGCTCGAGACCAAAACCAACTTCTTTCTCTGGGGCCTTGGGGATCCATCCTTCCTCTCTAGGCTATTTTTCCTTGTCATCGCTAGTTTTTATGCCACTCCTCAACACTATATTCATATTCTAATCTTCTTCACGGGGCTTATCTCTCATCATTTGTAAGTTTTGTATAGGTTTCCAAGGCTACGCCTTTTCCTCCTGCATGTTGGCTATCAACACAGGGCATTCTTCTATGGTGTGGTCAAATTGGTTGTAGTATTGAGATGACATGCGTGTCTGATTATGACACTCCCACGCATAGTGCCCTGGTGTCCCATAGCTATAGCAAATACCCTGACCACGACCTCTACCAGGTCCTCCCCTTCCTTGGCCTCTTCCTCGTCCCTGATATCATCTGTGCGCTCCTTTAGCGCCTTGATCTAGAGGTCGAGTCTCTACTGCATTTAGTAGGTAGGAGTTCTTTCCATCATCAATTCGTAGCTGCGACAATGGCACTCATCATGGCCCATCGATTTTCAGAAATCACAGAAAAACTATTGTGGCATTTGAACGAACTTTTGTAGTAAATGAAAATTATCCATTATGTGCTTTCCAGCTGTGGAGTACTAAAGAAGGTATGTTTTTGATAATTATTTCAGTGTCTTTTCATTAGAACTTACAAAACTTTTTGCATCATGAACTTGGAAAACGATAGAGAATTGTAATAAAACATGTGAGATTAATATGCAAGATGAAAACACTGACAATTGTCATTTCCTTATGCAGAAAGAAGGAAAAACGAGAAGTTTCCATTCCAAAGGAAAGGACAAGGATGGGTTAACCGCTGTCCCTTTGACGGGAGATTGTATGCTAACAAGGGAAAGAAAATGAAAGCGAATCAGCCCTAGAAAGGAAGTGGAGATATCGAATCGGCGCAGGAAAGAAAAGAAATGACTGAGGATTCGCTGTTTTATCTATTTCTGCACTTAGGTATCTCCACCTTCACCCTTATAAAAGGGGCAACATTGTTAGCTCGAAAGGGGAGATGTTGTTATGTTTTATGTAAATTCCTTTAAGATTAAAACTTTGATCATCGAGTCTCGTTAAGAACTGATCTATTTTAATTTCACTTTATGCATTAATACAAACTTGTTTATTATTTCATCTTTGAGTCTGGAATAACTTCAAGCGGTGTACCCCTGGAGGCTAAGGGCCCGGCCCTGGAGGACACTTGCTCCTGTACCATTACGGTTGGTTTATGCGTGGTTTTCTTATCGACGTTATTTGGTAATCTGATGTGTTTTGTAAGTTTACATCACATGCTCTGTTATGTTTAAATTATTAAGGTTTCTAAAGATAGAACTATTGTATTGAATCTGCATCGTATCACTGTTCCTTTAGGTGTTGGTATAATACTACTAGTCTTTATAGAATATTGTTGTTGTTTAATTACAGAGCCTTTGTGCTGTGCACTTGTTCATTAATATTACGAAATCCATATTGGAAGTTATGTTCTTTGCGATTGTTGGATTTATAAACAATGCTGTTCTATCTTGAAATGCAGCTGTACCCTTTTTAACTGAGGTTATAATTGGATCAGATTACTATTTAAGTGTGCTGTGCGTATATATGGTTTTCAAGTGCTGTTTCATAATTCATCAGTAATCACTGCTGTTCCATTTGTGTGTGTTATTCAATCCGGCCTTAAGAGTGAAGGATTGCCATTTGATTCTTGTAGATTACTATTAATGCATTTGATCTTATAGACTAAGGTGTTACTGCTTGTTAGACTTAGTTGCTTTTCTATTTCTTAAATGTTGTTCCATTTCAGATTTGCTGTTCTATTTCTTAATTGCTGTTCCATTTCTTATTTTCCGTTTCATTTCTTGTTATTTTGTTGGGTTGTGTTATATTCTTTCCACATAGTCAACAGGGGGTTTGAGGGGTACCTGTAACCCCACTTAATGGGGTCCAGGGCAGCACCTCGGAAAATTTTGGTTTTGGACCCTATGTTAGGTTGGGCGGACCCACCTATGGTTTTGTGCATGATTTTCGCACATGTTTTTTTTTGGACGCGATGGTTTTCGGTCCATGGTTTTGGACGCGATGGTTTTCGGTCCTTGGTATTGGATGCTTCGGCATGTATAAATATGTATTGTAACATTGAAAGGAACATAATGAAACTCAAGCTCGTAGTCTCGGTTTTGGGAACTAGGGGAAAAACTCTGTGTATATATGTTTTATGTGTTATGCTCTCACATTGTTTATTTTTTGTGTTTTAGAATTTGTATGCAGGTAATTTATGTACGGGTTTAAAACCTACATTTGGTATCGGAACTATTTTGGCTTCAAGGGGACGCCTTTGTTGCGAGGGGTTTCTCTTGGGCCTATGGTAGACCCTGTTCAATGGGAGATCTGCGAGATCGATTATGGTGGTGAAAGGAGATGGCGAGTAGTGGAAAGATAGAGATCGAGAAATTTAATGGTCAATGTTTTGAGTTGTGGAAATTCAAGATGGAGGATTTATTGGTGGATAAAGATCAGTGGATTGCGGTAGATCTGGGTACTAAACTAATGGGAGTGTCCGATGAAGAATGGAAGAAGTTGGATCGGAAGGCAAAGAGCACAATACGATTGTGTGTCTCAGATTCAGTATTGATGAATGTATCAAGGGAAGCTACGGCGAAGGCTTTGTGGGAAGAGTTAGGGACTTTGTACCAATCTAAGTCTCTGGTGAATAAAATGTTCCTGCGAAAAAAGCTGTATAACCTAAGGATGAAAGATGGAGACTCGGTGATAGAGCATATGAATGCATTTAATACTGTGGTAAGTCAGTTAGCATCTGTTGATATTAAAATTTCAGATGAAGATAAGTGCATCAGTTTGTTGTGTTCTCTACCAAAATCGTGGGATAGTCTGGTTATTGCAATAGGTAGCAATGCAACTACCTTGCAGTTTGATGAAATAGTCTCATCCTTGCTGACAGAAGAGATGAGACGAAAAAATATGGAGAGCCAAAATGGTGATTCATTGTCTGTACGAGGACGGTCCCAGAACAAAAACAAAAATAATTCATCGAGTGGGAGATCTAAATCTAGAGGGATATCTAAATCTCCAGGAAAATCTGTAAAGGTGGTGTGCTGGAAATGTGGAAAGGAAGGGCACTACAAAAGGGACTGTAAATCTAGAGCTCCTGATAAAAGAGAGGGATCTGATGATGCTCCTTCTGTAGAGGGGAAAACCACCTCAGATGAAGGTGAGGATGTGTACTTGGCTTCTTCAAGTACACATGTAGATGATGAGGCATGGTTGATTGACTCAGGTGCATCCTTTCACTTCACTCCCCATAGAGAGTGGTTATGTGAGTATGAGA